>JAFEMH010006980.1:0-106395 GCA_022495995.1 Adenophora triphylla var. japonica
AAAAAAATCGAACCTAAGGACCGAGCTTTGTCATGTTCGTTTTGATGCGTTAGCCGTGAATAGTGAACCGAGCCGGCCATTGAGTCAAGATCAGGTCAAGAGTTCGGCATGACCTCTCTTTACCTTGCTTACGCAAGGGATCTGTGACGTTAGGCGTTGGCTGGGTCATATTGTCATGGCTGACGTATCAAAGGCGTGATGACATGGTGTCATGTGAGCATGGATGTATATCCGGGACGGAACATCGTCTGGGTGTAGCTTCAGAAATCAAGATCAGGTCAATATTTTAGCATGACTTTTCATCGCTTTGCTTGCACAAGGGATCTTGAGTTCCGAGCCTTGACTCAGAAAATGGCCGGCATGGTATATGTATCCAGGCTGTATGACATGGACTGGGTAAAAACCAACCGAGTGCGGAGACAGAGTGTGACTCAAGACTCAAACGTGCAGGGTTGACGCTTGGCTAGGATGGGATGTTTGGAATGATCCCGTGCGCATCCGAGAGGCCTAGGAAGACCAAACGGACTGCAACTGAGACCGCCCCGGGTTGAGGGTTGTACTGTGCAGTGTATCCGAGGCGAAGGTGCGCGTAGCGTGGTGTAACCGAGCGGCAGTGCGAGTAGTGTGCGGTGTAGCAGGCAGCAGTGCGAGTAGTGTGCGGTCTCTAAAATTCTTTTTCTGAGTAAAACAAAAGTTTTTTGAAGAATTTTAAATGTATGCACAGATGTATATTGATGCATTTTTTTGTATTTTTTTTTTTGTAAAATAAAAAGTAAAGCACGTGCACACACACACAACAGTTAAAGAAAGGGTAAAATGAAAGTTTGACCCTCATCATCGTTTTAAAAATCTTTTGTTTTGTTTAAAAGATTTTAAAACAAAAGTCCCAATGGAGTCGCCAAGCGGAAAGTACCGGGATCCAGGCTCGCGCGGAGCCCCGGCATCTCGCATTTGTCGCTTTTCGGGAAAGTCGCCCGGATCCGAGAGGCAGCGCGTTCGCGCCCCGGCATCTGGCTTTATTCCGCTTTAGCATTAGTTGGAGGTGTCTCGCCGTGTTTTTCTTTGTAGAGTTGCCACGCCGTTTTTATTATTAAGCCAAAACATTGAAAAATGGCATCAGTTTAAAAAATAATAATAAACTGTTTTTGTGTGATGAGATTTTGAGTTCGGAGATCAGATGACTCCTCGGGAAGAGAATATTAGAATCTTAGAGCTCACCCGAGTCGCCTCGTAAAAACGAGTCTTTCGGATACCCCTAATATTCTTTAAATGTTGTGTGTGTGTGTGTGTGTGCTTTTAAAAATGCATGCTGTGTCGGATGTCTACATTGTACACTATGTATTGAAATGTATTGAAATAGTAATGGAAGGAAGCCTTACCAATGTTGGTTCGTGTCTGTCTTCCGCTGGGGAATAGTGTTTGAGGATGGAATAGTGTTCCGGCACGGACAAGATTGCTTCGGGAGGGGCCGGTTGTACGCGAACGAGTTTCGGCGTGAGTTGAGATTGTAGGATGCGTTCGGGCAGGGGATTTCGGCGTGCGTTGGGATCGCGAGGATCACTCGGGCGGAGGTTCGGCGTGAGTTGGGGTGGCGGGAGTCACTCGGGCGGGTTTCGGCGTGGTTTGGGATCGCCGGTTTGACTCGGAAAGAGCCGGGACGCCTCGGGAAAGACCAGGCAAGGCCTCGGAGTACCACGAGGGGCCTCAGAGTACCTCGAGAGTGCCTCGGGACAGTGCGGGAGCGTTGCGGGAGCGCTCGGGGAGGCTTCGAAGCACCACAAGGGGGCTCGGAAGGCCTCGGAAGGATCCGAAAGGGGCCGGGATTGCCCCGAAGGGTCTTAGAGGGGGAGCCTGAAGGCTTAGGGAGAGAAGAGAAGAAGGAAATTGTGTGAAAATGAGGGAGGGGGAGCCCTCTATTTATAGTGCCAGAAAACTGCAAAAAGGTCCGTACGGACCTTCTAGGTAATCTAGATTTTTGGTTTTCCTCGATTTAAGGAAATGATGAGGATTTCTGAGATGATTATGTCCCCTATGCAAAGAGGTCCGTACGGACCACCTCAGCATGCAAAGAGGTCCGTACGGACCAACCATGCATGAGGGTAATCATTTCTCCGGGATTTGAGGGAATCTCGTGGACTTTAAGCGGATTTTGCAATTATGATGCAAAGAGGTCCGTACGGACTTCCATGCTTTTCCACATTTTATAATTGTGATGGCCAGCTAGTTCTCGTCGAGAGATTTCCAACCATATATGGCACGTCTCAATCGGAGTTCGTATGAAGGAGTTATGACCTCCGGAAGTTTGCTTGGATGGAGAGTGATCCAGATTGGGGTACTTACAACTGCCTCACCAGGTCCAGTACACTGTGATGGCACACACCCAGAGACGTGAATGTGAACAGAGTAGCAATCGCGCACAGAGCAAACGCGTCCCACGAAAAGACGCTCTCCTCAGCTCCGGCAAATCTTTCGGGCAGTCCCGAAATGTCAACATAATCAGTATCCTGTATCAGCATCCCGTATGCTTCTCCGGTAGAGATACCAAACAAAGACACTAGCTTCTCAACGGTGGCCATGCCACCGGCTACGGAAGAACTAGGCATTCGATCTCGGGTCCTCCCGAGAATGGCCCGAAAATCTTCAAACGTAGGAGTGACTTCGTTGTACGAAAAGGCTGTACACATTCCTCCTCCGTACGTCCCGGAAGCGAGACGCGGCTCTCAAAAGATCCCAATCGGCATGAGCTCCTTCAAAGCCCAAAGCAGATTTAATCCCATGCTTGACCTTCGAAAAACCCTTTGTTCTTCCTTGTGTGGTTCCGTACCCACGACTGAAAGTTGTGCAAATATCGCTCTTGCATCCGAGACGGTAACTTGGGAAAGGGAGCCATAAAGAATGAAGGAAACCTTGAAAGTTTGAGAGAATTCAAAGAATGATCAAAAACAATGCGTTAGCTTCTTAAACACCAATTGCAAAGCGGAGCGCAATTTAAAGAATACGGAAATTCACTCCTAGTCCGGCCGGACTCCCTCTGATTGACTTGGTCAACTCTGCGGCAGCCCCTAAATTGGAAACATTTCCAAACAACTCCTGTTCATCCTTATGAAACACCGCGTGCCGCCCTGGTTTCATTCAACCAATATCGCATCCCTTCCGCCCCGGGCTCGTGCAACAGTGCAAATAATTAATAATCAGTGCATATAGGCTTAAATTTTGACTTGTTCAATTTTTAATGCATTTCTCATTTTATTTATTTTTGATTAACCTACTTCCTTATTTGCCGAAAATAACAGAAGGTGATCACGAATAAATGTGTCTGAACGGAGTTCCGCCCACGGGCGCCTTTTTCGAATACGGTTCAAATCAAATTTGTTCTGACAAATACATGCATTTTGTCTAAACAAAGCGGTAAAAAAAAAAGGAAAAGAGGACTACTTCCGAGTCCTGCTCGTCATCCAGAGCACTCGACGTCTTGCTCGCGGCTGCCGGATCAAATCGCAAACAAGAACTAGCCAAACTCCTCCAAGCGGGAATACGCGTAAGGCCTCCTCGGCGTACGCAAACTCGAAGACTCTCCCCTCTCGCGCCCCGAGTGCGCAGAAGAAGGAGCTCCAAATCCAGCCGTTCCGCTCATGGCCGAATCCTGTCTGCGAAGTCCTCCCCGCCCGAGTTTGTGGGAGCGGGCGAACCTCTCGGCCTAGACGGCCCCGCTCACGGACATCCACACTCCTCCGGGAACTGCACCGCATGAACTCCACGAGTCTCCTAGCGTAGGCGGACCACCCATCCACCAGCCTCATAGCCTCGTTGTACGTACGGCCGGATACACGAATCGGGAAGGTCGTCGAAAAACTGCGAAAGTACGAGATGCACGACATTTGCGAGAATGCTACTATCAAATGCGAGAAATCAAAAGATGCTCATCGAAGCATTGGGGTCGGCCACATGTCGTGGTCTCGGCTCGGCCGGGAGGCGGGATCACAAGTCGCTGCGCGAACCGTCCGGCCACAAATGCACGCCCGGCTGGCGCGTGGGATCGGGAGATCTCGGGGACGTCTGAACCTCGCCCTCCCTATCTTTTTGTGGGCTCCTCGCCTCATCCTCAAGAAAGTATCATAGTCGGCCCCCGCTATGATGTACTCGGTATGGAACACGCCCGTCTATACCTCTCCAACTCATCCAGTCGGCATCGATAGAGGATCTTTGCATGTACATAGGAGGATCCACCGGCACAGATGGGGTGGACCGGGCCATCTTGACGGGTCACCCGCTCCCCCAAATACATAACGTCGCAATGAAGTCCCACCGGGAGCCTCCTCCGCCGCGTCATCTCGCTACTTTGACCTGAACCACGCCATAGTAGAACCGACTCCACCGGAGTTAGCCGGATCCTCGGAGAACTCCCGGTTCGGTGCCCGAGACACCTCCTCATATGACACTCGAGTGCCAACTCTCGACGAGACCGCCCTCTTCGCCTTCTTCGCCCAAACCGACAGCAGCGGGGAACGAGGGTCGATACGCCTCCTTGATGTCCCAATCCTGCGGCCGAACACCTCATAGCACCCGGACACCGCCAAGCAAATGGAAAGTTATGTCACTACAAAGCGGATACATACGAGTACATAAAAGAGGCAAGGAAGAGAAAAAGACGTAAACTTACATCCAAGACGGGCGTGAAGCGGCTAAAGGAGTGCTCCTCTCCCGTGAGAACCTGGGTCCGGGGAATGAGTAGAGCTCGGCCACCAGCTTCCCCCACGTGAACCCTCACAAAGATCTCAGATCCGTCGGCGACCGAGCGTAGGGAAGTGACGGGATGTGTCGAAGTCGTGAACAAAGTCGCCGACAGCCAAACCAAAGGAACCCTCGAAGCCGGGCGCTCGCGGTCATCCTCAATGATCCATCCAAATAAGCGGCGACACCCGCCTCCGAATGCCTCTCCATCGGCCGTACCGAATGCCTAAGCCCCGGCATTGGTAATATCAAAACCCAAAGATCCTGCATAACTGCTCCGGGGTATAACCGTCAACCCACACCAGTGTGTTGCCATAAGTCGGCAACCCAGTGATAGCGGCAAAATCCGTGGGAGTCACCGTCGCCTCCCCCCATCTGAAATGGAAAGTGTGGGTCGTATCCCACCAGTACTCGCTCAAAGCTACATACATGGACCTGGCCCTCGGCGTATCAGATATCGGAGCCACTGCACTGATGAACCCAGCCAATCCAGTGTCAAGCACCAGCTTCCGCGGACTCCTATCTCCCTCTCGAGCCACGTCCGGGATGATCTCCCACAATGCTCTCACTGCCTCAAAGGCACCCCGACTCTTCTGGTTGTGAGTATCAACCTCCCCTGTCCCCTGCAGGCAACAAAACAGAAGCAACGTCAACAAATGCACGAACACATGTCAAGAGGATGCAATGCAGATACGGTTCTCATTCATTTTCTACATACATTTCCATCACTTCGAAAACTCCGTTGAATCCGGAACTTTCAAAACCTTTCGAAAACTTCGTCGAATCCGGAACTTTCAAAACATTTCGAAAACTCCGTCGAATCCGGAACTTTCAAAATATTTCGAAAACTCCGTCAAATCCGGAACTTTCAAAACATTTCGAAAACTCCATCGAATCCGGAACTTTCAAAACATTTCGAAAACTCCGTCGAAACCGGAACTTTCAAATTCTTTCGAACATTTCGAAAATTTACTCCGTCCCGAATTAAAGCTACTTTAATTTTGAAAAATGCATCTAGACATGGAATTTTGCAACCAAAATTTTTATGTCATCTACCCATGATGTCAATTGAACTACATCCTAGTCAATTTCGAGAACAAGTCATGGCAAATTCAAAAGCCCCAATTCAAACACCAAAATTCCTAAGTAAATTCCTAAACAAATTTCTAACATTTAAAGAATGCACATTCTTAAAATTAATGGAATTTGTAGGAAGCTTACTTGTCTTTCGATCCCTCCCTTGGAGTTGTGTCTATCCCTAGCCGGGTAAAACTCCACCGGATTCAATGGATGAACAATGGTTCGAATGGTCCGAACCAACCGCGTTCTTTCGTCATCGGTCCTTCCATGACGACCCATCGGTGCCCATTCACCTTCAATAGCGATTTTCCTTCACAAATTCGAGCAAACCTTGCAATTTGGGTTGGATTTTTTCTCTCCTCTCTCTCTCTCTCTCGTCGGAAAATATGGGGAAAATGGTTTGGTTCCCGTCGGACTTGGAGCTGATTTGAATCTGGTCAAATTCAGTCCAAGTCCGGCCGGACTCCTGCGGCAATTTAAAAAGATTCCTTCTATTTTAGTTCCTCAATTTTTGGCAGTTCCCATTTTATCCCTTTTGGCCCCCAAAAGTGTAAAATTTCCCCTCAGTTAGACATTTCTAACATCCTATCCCCCGAGGATAAATTCCCAGTTAGTTTTCACTAACGTTCGTCTCCAGACGTTAAATTATATTCCCAGTTGACGTTTGACATTCAAACGCTCAATCATGTCTCCGGACATTCCAGTTACATTTCCGTCTCCAGACGTTAAATTATATTCCCAGTTGACGTTTGACATTCAAATGCTCAATCATGTCTCCGGACATTCCAGTTACATTTCCGTCTCCAGACGTTAAATTCAATCCCAGTTGACGTTTGACATTCAAACGCTCAATCATGTCTCCGGACATTCCAGTTACATTTTCGTCTCCAGACGTTAAATTCAATCCCAGTTGACGTTTGCCACTTGGGGAATTGACGTCATCGGGAAAATCGCTCCGCCAGGCAGCAACGGCCACGAGTTCATCTTGGTAGCCATCGACTACTTCACCAAATGGGTCGAAGCCAAGTCTTACAAGGTACTCACCTCCAAGAAAGTGGCACATTTCCTCAAGGAAAACATCATCTGCCGATACGGCATCCCTAACGAGGTCATATCAGACAACAGCTCCCACTTCGAAGGTAAATGCGACAGACTGCTGGCCGAATTCAAAATCACACGCCACAAGTCTTCTCCCTACCGGCCACAAACGAATGGCGCCGTAGAAGAAGCAAACAAAACCCTCGAACGGATCATCCGAAAAATGACCACCCGAGGACGCGATTGGCCCGAAAAGCTGCACCTTGCACTTTGGGGCTACCGAACATCGGTCGAACGCCACGGGAGAAACCTCATTCGCCCGACATACGGGATGGAAGCAGCTCCTCCCTTTGAACTGGAAATTCCCTCACTCCGAGTGCTGCTGGAAAATGACGTCAACGAAGTCGAATGGCTCTGAAGCCGACACGACGAACTGGCTCTGCTAGACGAGCGACGACTAAAGGTCATGGAACACGTCCGAGCCTACCAAAGCAGAATGGCTAGAGCTCTTGACAAGAAGGTTAAGTCCCGGAGGTGCCATGAAGCTGACAGACCTAGACGGCAATCCATTCATGAATCCAGTCAACGGAAGCAAACTTCGCAGATACTTCGCCTAAAGAAGAACAACAGTGCATCTCTTGGCACTCCATGTAGTGTCGAACTACGCAGACCTGAGCCCTCTAGTCCGGGGAAACGTAGGCAACCTTAATTGGTCCGGTCTAAAAACACACAAAAAAGTCAAAAGTTTGAATGTCAACCAAGACCTCCCTCAAGCTACACACTTTCCAAGAGCATGCCCCCACCATCACCTTGACCAAGTAAAAACAACGGTGGCAACATCAAAGGACATCCGAAGGTCACTCAGCATCAAACGACTGACCCATGTCAACTTCCAAGCCAGGGGCTTGTCTTTGCCCTCACGCGCTTCAAAAAAAAATATATATATATATATATATATATATATATATATATATATATATATATATATATATATATATTTATATATATATATACTCCTCCGTCCCGTAATACTTGACACGATTCTTGTTTTGCACGGGAATTAAGGAAAAAGTAAAGAGGTTGATGTGTTGTGAGTGTAGCTAGTTAAGTAGGAGAGAGAATGAGTGGAGAGAATAGTAAATTATAATGGTGTTGTGAGTATTAAAATAATGTAGGAGAGAGAATGAGTGGAGGGAATAGTAAAAATTCTTTGCCATTTTAGGAAGTGTGACTTATCAGTGGGACGCCCAAAATAGAAATGTGTGTCAAGTATTGTGGGACGGAGGGAGTATATATATATATATATATATATATATATATATATATATATATATAATAAGCTCAAGCAGAAGCTGCAAAAATGAGGTCAAGAGCCCGACACCAACAAACAAGAGGCAAGGAAGCTACGGAAAAGGCCGTCAAAACGACTTGTCAGGGGATCATCCAACCTCTCAGCCAAACACAAAGCCCAAGCAAAAGGGGATTGCCGTCAAGGCCCAGGCTGCTTCAGTCCACAAATGCAACAGAAAGGTCCAAGGATGGACGCCGTTGAGGCTCACAAAAGAAACGAAAAGCGAACAGGAGATCTTGCGTCTCGACAAAGCTTTAAAAGTAAATCACAAATCACTAACGGTTACAACATTTCTTTATGAGTTCAAGCACGGTCTACTCTCAAGTTCACAACATGCTAAAAGACAGCTTAATACATTTAACAAATAATGTGTTTACAAATGCATTGAATGGATACCTAAGAGGTCATTCTGCGCCATCTGCGCTTGTCCCCTCGCCATTCTTCCCTTTCTTCCCTCGTCCTTGGCGAGTCTTCTTTCGCTCTACGCGAGCCAGCTCTGCGTCTCTCAGTCCGAGATAAGGGGTCCTCCCCGTAGAGTCAAACAATCCAGCAGCTCTAAGGGCTTCATTCGCCCGGGCTTCGGCTCAGATCTCCTCCCTGCAAGTCTACAAAAGAGGACCTCTCTCCGTCAGTCGGTCAACTCTAGTCTCGTAGTCAAACAAAGTGTCTCCCGTCACATCCTGAGGGTCAGACCAGGCTTCAGCACTCCTAAGGCAGTAGCTACTACGGCAATCAGGCCCTAGAATCACTCCACGCCTGCTCCCCAAAGCCACTTGGGACTGCCCAACACGTTGCTCATACCAGGCCAGGTACTGGGTAGTCAATACGACACTCTCCCGACATCTAAGGAGCACCACAGGAGGGAAAGCGAAATACTTCCATACCCTCCGAAAATACAGAAGAGCACCTGGAGCTGCCATACAAAGAGGAGTTACCTCCGTAGTAGCAAGGTAATCCCAGCCCAACAAAGGCTCCTGCTTCATCCCGAACTGCCGGGAAACAAGCGACGGAATATAGAAAGAGGACCAAGACAAACCTAGAACTCTGACGACATAGGAACCTTCCTGCAAGGCCCTCCTAGTTTCAATCCCCCAGTGCGGAACCCACCAACGGATCTGATGCATACCAAGCTGTGCCATCCATCTCTCCCAGGCGGATTGATCCATATCCAACACAAGGGGACGCTGAGCAAATGTCCACGGGCTGAACGATACCGGAGCCTCACTGAAATTACCCGGATCCGAGAAGGCCTCGCGGCCCCGGCATCTGGCATCTTTCGCGTTGGAGGTGTCTCGCCGTTTGTTTTCGCATTTGTAGAGTCGCCACGCCGTTTTTATTAAGCCCAAAACATTGAAAAAGGGCATCAGTTTAAAGATAAATTTTAAACTGTTTTTTGTGTGATGAGATTTTGAGTTCGGAGGTCAGATGACTCCTCGGGAAGAGAATATTAGAATATTAGAGCTCACCCGAGTCGCCTCGTAAAAACGAGTCTTTCGGATACCCCTAATATCCTTTAAAAAGTTGTGTGTGTGTGTGTGCTTTTAAAAATGCAACCTGTATCGGATGTCTACATTGTATTGAAATGTATTGAAATAGAATAGGAAGGAAGCCTTACCAATGTTGGTTCGTGTGTCTTCCGCGGGGAATAGTGTTTGAGGTCGGAGTAGCGTTCGGATTGCTTCGGGATGCCGGTGTCCGCGGACAGAGTTTCGGCGTGAGTTGAAACCGTAGGCCGCGTTTGGGCGAGAGGTTCGGCGTGCGTGGGGATCGTCGGGATCGATCGGGCGGAGGTTCGGCGTGCGTTGGAATCGTTGGTTGGATTCGGGCGCAGGTTCGGCAAGGTTTGGGATCGCCGGTTTGACTCGGAAAGAGCCGGGACACCGTGGGAAAAGACCGAGGCAAGGCCTCGGAGTACCACGAGGGGCCTCAGAGTACCTCGAGAGTGCCTCGGGCAGCGCGGGAGCGTCTCGGGAGCGCTCGGAGAGGCTTCGGAGCACCTCGAGGGGGCTCGGAAGGCCTCGGAAGGATCCGAAGGGGCCGGGAATGCCTCGAAAGGTCTTAGAAGGGGAGCCGAGAAGGCTTAGGGAGGAAGAGAGAAGTGGGAGGTGTGAAAAATGAGGAGGGGGAGCCCTCTATTTATAGTAAAATTTCGGAGCAAAAGAGGTCCGTACGGACCTTCTTGGTTGTCCGAAATTTTGGATTTCCTCGATTTGAGGGAATGCGCAATGATGGAGAATATTTGGGAATGATGATGTTCCCCGTACGCAATAAGGTCCGTACGGACCATCTTGCATGCAAAGAGGTCCGTACGGACCAACTCGCATGGAAGTCATCATTTCTTCCGGGATTTGAGGGAATATTGTGGACTTTAAGGGGATTTAGTAATCATTGAAACAAAGAGGTCCGTACGGACCTTAATTGCTTTTCCGATTTCACGAAAATTCCCAAAAGGTCCTTTTGTCCCTTTTATCCTGCGAGAAAGGCTCCTCCCCCGGGTTTGGTTGGGGTTTGAGAGGTTTTTGAGAGGGTTTTGAGGTGAGAGGTCTACGAGACTGCGTGGATGAGTCTCGCGGTGTTTCCCGTGTGTTTGAAAGGGAGTGATCCAGATTGGGGTACTTACGAAGCCCCTCGACGACGTCACTTATGAAAGAAGTGGGGTCGCCGATAAGATAAGGGTCCTAATGCGGATCGCGTGCTTTGGGAGAGGAAGTGACCGTGAGGGTCAAAGTGAGGACGTGGTGGTGTCCTTTTGGGTGACCGTTTAGGTCAATAGGCTGGACCCCGTGATAGGATTCCTACGTATCCCTGGCGGGAATCAAGCCTGGTCGTAGTTCGGGTGTGGGGTGAGTGTTTCGTGAATGCGGGCGTGGTGGTGCCACGGAGTGTTGTGTGACCGCCCGAGGTCAGTGGTGAGGACGTGGTGGCGTCCTGGGTGACCGTATAGGTTGATGGTAAGGACGTGGTGGCGTCCTGGGTGACCGCATAGGTCAGTGGTAAAGACGTGGTGGCGTCCTGGGTGACCGCATAGGTCGGTGATAAGGACGTGGTGGCGTCCTGGGTGACCGTATAGGTCGGTGATAAGGACGTGGTGGCGTCCTGGGTGACCGTATAGGTCGGTGATAAGGACGTGGTGGCGTCCGGGGTGACCGCATGGAGTCGGTGATAAGGGACGTGGTGGCGTCTGGGTGCCGTATAGGTCGGTGATAAGGACGTGGTGGCGTCCGGGGTGACCGTATAGGTCGGTGATAAGGACGTGGTGGCGTCCGGGGTGACCGTATAGGTCGGTGATAAGGACGTGGTGGCATCCGGGGTGACCGCATAGGTCAAATGATAAGGACGTGGTGGCGTCCGGGGTGACCGCATAGGTCAAATGTGAGGACGTGGTGGCGTCCTGGGATGGAAGTTTTACGATTTTCCTAATCGGGTGGTTTAGGGCCTTCCGGGCCGGGGATAGTAGTTTGGTTTGTGGTGAGTGGACGTGGTGATGTCCTGAGTTGGGATTTAGTTTCAGGAGTATGAACCTAAATTGGGACCTAGTTCAGGAGTATGACCTAAGTTGGGATTTAGTTTCAGGAGTATGAACCTAAATTGGGACCTAGTTCAGGAGTATGACCTAAGTTGGGACCTAGTTCAGGAGTATGACCTAAGTTGGGACCTAGTTCAGGAGTATGACCTAAGTTGGGAAGGAGCTCGGGCTTACTTTGATGGCCGGTGCTTGCGCTGCCGTTGAAGTGGGCGAAGTTCGGGCTTACGTCTGACTGCCGGTGCTTGAATTGCTGGGGATGCATGACCACAGAGGGCCTCTTTTCCTGGGAAGATGACTTCGGACCTTCAGTGGTTGAGTTGTCGTTGAGCGTTTGGAGGCGTCTTGCGCCTTGATATTCGTGCTGGGAGGTATTGGCTCCTTCTTGAATTGCCGTTGAGCGGGCGTTGGTTGAATTGCCGTTGGAGTGGGCGAGGATTGGTCTTACGTCTGACTGCCGGTGGTTGCTTTGCCGTTGAAGTGGGCGAGGTCCGGTCTTACGCTTGACGGCCGGTGGTTGATTTGCCGTTGAAGTGGGCGAGGTCCGGTCTTACGCTTGACGGCCGGGGATTGGATTGCCGTTGAGTGGGCGGAGTCCGGGCTTATACTGACGGCCGGTTCTTGAGTCGCCGTTGGACCGGTTTAGCTGGGGTGTTGCCAGTTCTTTGGCCTGTTTTGACTTTGCTCTGGAGGTATGAGTTTATTGCTGTTTTTTTTGATTTAGTAGTCTGTCATTTCTCCATTGTCTTTTGCACTGAGCCTTTTCTGCTTTTGTCACAGGTGTGGTTCTACGAGATCTTCCAGTGCTTCCCGTGGGATAGAGATCCTGGGGCCGTAGCGGCCTATCCTGCGATGTTAGGCTGGGCTCGTTCGGCGAGGAGGAGGACCAGCAGGGGGAAGCTCACCATCGCCTACGGGGATGTGCAGGAGCGTTTGGAGCGGGATAGCCGTGAGGGGTTCGTTCTGTTCCCGTGGGTTCGGTATGAGGAGATGAGTTCGAGGGCTCCCGAGGTGACGCCGCGGAAGATGCCGCGAGGCTTGACTTGTGACGCCATGTACTCCGGGAGCGAGTCTTCTGGGCAATGGCCCCGGTGTGCTTCCCGTGGCTCCGAGGGACCCTCCCTTTGGGATGCTTGATTCCCGGGACATGGATGTGCTGGACTTCGAGAGGTACCTTGATGGTGTCGGTGCCGAGGAGTTCATCTTGTACGGAGAGGAGTACGGGGCCTTTGTGAGGAGGAAGGCGAGGACGCCCAGTGGCCGGCGCGGGAGAGAGAGGCTGGCCCGCAGCTCCCGCAGGTTCCGATGCCGGGACCGGATTTCACGTACGTCCGCGAGGGACGGATCGAGGAGGAGGGTGTCTGCACGTTCCGGAGCGAGCTCCTGGCTTGCCTACAGAGTGGACCCCGACATCGGTGAGTGTCTTGACTCTTTTCCATCTTGGCATCTTTTACGCATTTTCTCTTTTTGTTGTCGAGTATAACTGCATTTGATGAGAGTTTCCTTGGCTTGTGGGTGCGAGGTCCCAGGGAGAGCCTATGATATGCCGACTCGCCGTTACGTGGCGATGCGTTCCTTCGCTAAGAAGATGGCGTCGAAGATGTCCCGCCGGTCTTCGCGTCGTGTGCCGGCGTACGAGCCTATGCCTTCGAGGCATTGCGGACGTTCCTCCGCCTAGAGCCGAGCCTGAGCCGCACAGAGGGGCTTTTGAGGGGGCGGCATAGCATGGATGCCGGGACATCTTCGGGAGCTGCGGGGCCTTCGAGGGAGCGGCCCTTTTATCGGTTCATGCCTCCGCATGGCGCACAAGGCGAGGGTTCCTCGAGCCTTCTTTCTTTGATCCTTTCGCCGGATTTGATCCTTCCGAGTACTTTTCGTGGGAGCCTCGGTGGGTGCTCGGTATTCGACGACGAGGATGTGACGGGCGAGTTCGCCGGATGCCCGACTTTTCTTTGGAGGACCTCGGTGAGGATGATGATGCCGAGGATTCGATTAGTATTCATTTGCTTTCCCTAATTTCATATCCCTCCTTTTTTTTTGTTTAGCAACGAGACATTTTTGGGTACCCGTAATAAAACACATGTATTTGCATGGCAAACGGTATTTTATTTTAAGATGTAATGTCATTTTGTGATTCCGGGAATTGTCCTAGAAATTGTTGCTATTATTATTTTTTATTTTTGTACATGCCACGTGAGTCGAGAGTGTGTTTGTGGGTAGTGTTGGTTTGCGGGAATGGCTTTGGCCGGTGTTTGGGCGGTTTGGAGCAAGGTTTGCCTTGAGGACAGAGTGGTTTTTGTATGCTTGTTCTTTGAGGAAATGGGCTACGTTTGCAAGGAGGTCCGTACGGACATACTTAGCATGCAAAGAGGTCCGTACGGACCAACCTTGCTTTGGGAAGGACATAAATGCTTTCCGGTGCTCGGTTCTTCCTCATTTCCCAATTTGCGGCCATTTTCGAGCTTTCTTCCCCATTTTCTCTAGGGACCTCCATTTTTGCCATGGATTCTTCGTACGTCCCTAGAATTTTGCCGAGGCTTTCGCAGAGAGGCAAGCACACTTCCTCGAGCGGTTGAAAACGTGGATGCGGCGCCGTATGAGGCATCGTAGACGGGCTTTCGAGGTAAGGTTTCGTCTTTGCTCGATTTGGTCTTTTAAGGAGTTGGTTCCTGATTGGGATTTGTTGCGGGCCGCCGCGAAGTTCGGGATGTTAGGAGGCATGTGTCTTGTTTCTCCTACAATGAAATGGTGCCCACTTTTGAGGATTTTCGGGCTTTGATTGGAGGACCGGAGGTGGAGGCCATCTCGCTTCCTTTGATTGGTGGTCTTTGTGAGCGTGAAGCTTGCGAGCTTTCTTCGTACTTCGTTGGAAGAAGTGCGGGGCATGATCC
Organism: Adenophora triphylla var. japonica; assembly: GCA_022495995.1. NCBI lineage: Eukaryota > Viridiplantae > Streptophyta > Magnoliopsida > Asterales > Campanulaceae > Adenophora > Adenophora triphylla. The sequence goes on from JAFEMH010006980.1 coordinate 14,615, forward strand.
TTGCTTCGGGTCATATCGACATTTACGCTGCCGGAGCGGTTCATGGTTGATGATGAGAGTGACGTCTCTTGGGATGTATTTGCCTTGTGCGTGATGGCGACGCTTTTACAGTCGGATTCCCTTGGCATTTGTGATGGCGCTTTGCTAGATGTGGTAGGGCAGCTGCAGTGGAGAGGATATTGTCCCGTTGGTCTTTGGGGAGACTCTTCATGGTATCGGCCGTGCGGCTCCGGGGATCGTTTATGAGAGGGGAAGCCCCGCTTTGCTCACCTTGTGGCTGCGAGAGAGACTTCGAGGCCATGCCCGAGCTCAGACGTCGTTTAGCCCGTGGTCATTTGCTCGGCGACCTCTTGTGTTGGATATGGATCGATCACTTTGGGAGAGATGGATGGCACGGCTTGGTACGCATCGATCCGGCGGTGGGTTCGCCTTTGGAGGATTGAGACCGGGGAGGATCTTGCGGGGAAGGGTCCTACGTTGTTAGAGTTCCGTGTTTGTCTTGGTCCTCCTTCTATATTCCGTCGCTTGTTTCCGGCGGTTTGGGATGAAGCGGGAGCCTTTGTTGGTGGATGACCTTGCTCTTTGCGGAGATAGCTCCTCTTTGTATGGCGGCCCAGTGCCTTCTTGTATTGTACGAGGGTATGGAAGTATTCCGCTTTCCCTCTGTGGTACTCCTTAGATGTCGGGAGCGTTGTATTGACGACTCGGTATCCTGGCTTTGGTATGAGCGGCGTGTTGGGCGATCCCAAGTGGTCTTGGAGAGCGGGCGTGTAGCGATTCTGGGACCCGGTTGTCGTAGTAGCTATTGCCTTAGGAGTGCCGAAGCCCAGTCGACCCTTTGGATGTGACGGGAGACGCTTTGTTTGACTACGAGACTAGAGTTGACCGGCGACGGGGAGAGGTCCTCTTTATAGACTCGCGAGGAGGAGATCCGAGCCGAAGCACGGGCGAATGAAGCCACGAGAGCTCTTGGATTATTTGACTCTACGGGGAGGACCCCGGATCTCGGAGCGAGAGACGCGAGTTGGTTCACGTGGAACGAAAGAAGACTCGCCGGGGACGAGGGAAGAAAGGAAAGAATGGCGAGGGGACAAGCGCAGATGGCGCGGAATGACCTCCTAAGTATCCATTCATTGCATTGCAAACACATTATTAGTTAAATGTATTAAGCTGTTTTTTTTTTAGCATGTTGTGAACTTGAGAGTAGACCGTGCTTGAACTCATCAAGAAATGTTGTAACCGTTAGTGATTTGTGATTTACTTTTAAAGCTTTGTCGAGACGCAAGATCTCTTGTTTGCCTTTGCTTTTGTTGTGCACTTTGTCGGCGTCCATCTTTGGACTTTTACATTGCATATGCGGGTGAAACGATGCAGGCCACTGCGGCAATCCCCTTTTGCTGAGGCTTTGTATTTGGCTGAGAGGTTGAATGCTCCCTTGACAAGTCGTTTTGACGGTCTTTTTCGTAGATTCCTTGCCGCTTGTTGGCGTCGGGCTCTTGACCTCAATTTCGCAGCTTCTGCTTGAGCTTCTTTTGTTTTTTTTTTTGTGAGCCCTTGCTCGAGCTCCTTTTTTTTTTGTGAGCCCTTGCTCGAGCTCTTTTTTTTTTTTTGAAGCGCGTGAGGGCGAAGACAAGCCCCTGGCTTGGAAGTAGACATGAGTCAGTCGTTTGATGCTGAGTGACCCTCGGATGTCCTTTGATGTTGCCGCTGTCGTTTGACTTGGTCAAGGTGACCCTCTTTGGGCGTGTTCTTGAAAAGTGCGGAGCTTGATGGAGGTCTTGGTTGACATTCAAACTTTTGACTTTTTGTGTATTTTTAGACCGGACCAATTAAGGTTGCCTACGTTCCCCTGACTAGAGGGCTCGGGTGCACGTAGTTCGACACTACATGGAGTGCCAAGAGATGCACAGGTTGTTCTTCTTCGGGCGAAGTATCTCGCGAAGTTTGCTTCCGTTGATTTGGATTCATGAAGGGATTGCCGTCTAGGTCTGTTAGCTTCATGGCGCCTCCCGGAGAAGATCTTTTGAACCACGAAAGGGCCGATCCATGTGGGTTCCCATTTTCCCAGTGGGTTGGTTCGAGTGGGAGGCTTTTCTTTGAGTACAAGGTCACCTTCCACGATGTCTCGGGATTTGACTTTCTTGTCGAAAGCTCTAGCCATCCCGCTTTGATAGGCTCGGACGTGTTCCATGGCCTTTAGTCGTCGCTCGTCTAGCGCAGCCAATTCGTCGTGTCGGCTTCGGAGCCATTCAACTTCGTTGATGTCATTTTCCGAGCGGCACTCGGAGTGAGGGAATTTCTAGCTCGATGGGAAGAATTTGCTTCCATCCGTATGTCGGGGCAAATGGGGTTTCTCCCGTGGCTGTTACGGCGATGTGCGGTAGCCCCAAAGTGCAAGGTGCGGCTTCTCGGGCCAATCTCGTCCTCGGGTGGTCATTTTTCGGATGATCCGTTCGAGGGTTTTGTTCTTTGCTTCCACGGCGCCGTTTGTTTGTGGCCGGTAGGGAGAAGATTTGTGACGTGTGATTTTGAATTCAGCCCGGTGATGCAGTCGAATTCTCCTTCGAAGTGTGAGCCGTTGTACGATATGACCTCATTTGGGATGCCGTATCGGCATATGATGTTTTCCTTGAGGAAATGTGCGACCTTCTTGGAGGTGAGTACCTTGTAGGACTTGGCTTCGACCCATTTGGTGAAGTAGTCGATGGCTACTAAGATGAACTTCGTGGCCAGATTCTTTGCTGGCGGAGCGATTTTCCCGATGACGTCAATTCCCAGTGGCAAAGGGCCAAGGTGTAGTCATGCGGTAGAGATCGTGGGGTGGTAGATGATTGAGGTTGGAGAACCGTTGGCACTTGTCGCGGCTTCGGACAAAGTGGATGCAATCTGCCTCCATGGAGATCCGATAGTAGCCCATCCCGAGAATGATTTGCATCGGGGCCACGGCGTTCATGTGGGGACCGCAAGCCCCATTGTGGACTTCGTTCATGAACTTGTCTGCTTCTTCTTGGGCGACGCAATGTAGGAAGTGGCCCGTGGTAGCGTTTCTTGTATAACATGTCCCCGAGGATGACGAAGTGAGAGGCAAGGCATTTTAGGGCCATGATGCTCTTGGTTTTGACCCCTTACGTGTGTTGTCCTTCCTTGTTTATGAAGGTAGTTTCCCGTTCTTGAGGTATTGGAAGATCGGTTTGTGCTTTGGAAATGGCGTCGGACTTGCGTCTCTTTGGCTCTTCAAATAATCTTGCAAATCGTTGTGATTAAAACCTTCTCGGCGGCTTGGGCCCGGTTTTTCTCTCTCGTTTGACAACATGCTTAAATGTTTGCTTGATGCATTTATTTAATTAATGTGTTTGCCTTTTGTATAGATGAATTTAACTTGTTTTGATTAGTTGATGTCATCATTTGTTAGAAGATGCAATGAAATGGTTTTTTAGGAAGGTCGGACCTTTTATTGAAAGCGTGAAAGGCGTACATTGTTGATCAAAGATTCACAATCGTCGGGCGTAAGCCGTCAAAGACACAAAAGATGTGAATACACAGACAACAAGACTCGAAGCTAGACTATAGGCGACGAGGGATTGGACCGAGCTTCATTACTCCGGATGGCGGTAGCTCTAGAGGGAGTGGTCTTTGGTTCGGGTGGCCAATCTTCCCTTGGCATGAGTCCGGAAAGTAGCTTGCATGCGGTTCGATTTCAAACCGGATCGCGGAGGTTTTTGGTTGTTCCCACGATGATGTCCCTCCATTAGTGTTGCCACCAGTCCTTGGGGGTTTTTGATGATAGAAGTCGCCGAGGGCTACTTCTAGGAGGGCGAAGCATTCGGCGGATTCGGAGTGGATTCTTGCCGATGTTGATCACTTTCATAGAATGCTGCCTCTTTATGCAGGATCTTTGCTTGGACGACATTTACAATGTCCGATTCGAGCGGGCATGCTATATCTCCTTCCCCGATTAAGCCTTGGAGGAGGTTGCGCCACTGTTCGTCCGGGTCGGACACCGGAATGTTGAATTGAACTAAGCTGTGATGGCTGTCCCCGTAAGATCCGAGAGTGTCGGCTAGAGGGTTGTCTTGTGCGGGGATCGGTGATGAGCCGGTTTGCAAGAGGGTTTTCGGTGAAGTAAGGGTCTACTCCTCGATCAATCTCCATTAGGGCATCCCATCTCTTGATCCTCTCTCAAGCACTCTTCACGATCGCATATGTCGAGGTTGTCATCCCGACCCATGAGTTCTTCAATTTCCGGCTCGTCGCGGCTTAGAGCGTGGATGTAAGGATCCACTTCGTAGCGGGACGGGGTAGGAGAATCATCAGGGGAAGAGTATTCGGTCATGTCGGGACCTTCTTCGGGTCATAGCTTGCGGCCAAGCACTTGCCATTACCGCTGCTTCTCGCGGATCACTTCGATCGCTCCGTTGGCATTGATGAATTTCACGCATTGGTGAAGAGTAGATGATCGCTTTCATCGATGTATCCAAGGTCGTCCCAACAAGGCAGAGAAGGTGGGTTTGATTTCCACGACTTGGAACTCTACCGACTCCAGTTGTACGTCGAATTGGATCCTTAAGTTGATGACTCCTACGATTGATCGTGCAGTGGAGTCGTAGGCTCGGATTACCCGAGGTGAAGGCCTTATCAGAGAACGGTCGATGTGGAGTCGTTTCAATGTGCTTAAAGCGATGATGTTGACTGCGGAGCCGTTATCAATCAAGACGTTCGGGAGGAAGAACCTCTCTATCTTTACGAGGATGAGGAGGGCTTCGTTGTGCCGATTCTCACATATTGGCAAGTCATCGTACGCGGAAGGCTAAACCGCTTCCCGTGCTACCGTTGGACTCGGTCTCGTCGGGAACGTTCGATCCAACCATTTGTATGCCTCTGGGCGGGGCAAAGATCGTAGGGAGACAAAGTGGCCACCCGGGGGCGTTCTTGTCGGAATTCCCGGTCACGAGACCTTTGACTCTTGTTTCACGCTCCCGGCCATGGCGAGACGGCATGCGACGGTCTCGGAAATTGCGGGGAGTCTCGCTCTCGCTTGGGATTTCGTCAATGGCTATTGAGTTTACCACTGTCGTTACGGGGAATGGATTTCCAATGGTATTGGGACCACGGGGGCGTTCCAATTTTCCCTCCTCAATGAGCCCACTGAATCACCACCTTGAGTACGAAGCAATTGTCGGTGGTGTGGCCGGGGTAGTTATGGAAGGCGCAGGTGCTTGCTCATATCCATGTTGGGTTTGAGGGTCTTCGGTTGGAAATTCTCGAGTGGTTTGAGAAGATTTCGCTTCACCAAGGCTTCAAATACTTGACTCCAAGGGCATTTCCGAGGTTATCAAAATCTTTGGAATTGTGGGAAGCGAGGGGGTTGCTATTCTTTGGGGCCGCCCGATCGCGGTTTACTTGAGCTCCGTTACGAATGTAGTGCCTTGTTGCTTCCTTTCCTTTGGTTGGGGCAGAGTTGAAGTTGCCGTGTTTGTTCGATAGCGGTAGGATGAGGCGGGGGTTCTTTGTTGCCTTTTGAAGACTCGTAGTCTTTTCAAACTTTGTCCCGGCGTTGACCATGGCACGGAGATCCGGATAGAAATGGTGGGCGATCAAGGTTCTCAAAGATGGCTTGAGGCGGGGAATGGAAGATGTCCATCTCGCTCTTCTTTGGAAAGTGGATCCATTATCTCGCTTAGCTTCCAGTTCCATCTTTTGTAGAATTCGCCCTTTGGTTCGTCATCCTTTGTTCGGTGGCTTGCGGGTCATGACGGTTTGTTTCCCATTCAAGATTGGCGCGGTACTTCTCCGTGAAGATTTCACTGACCGATCCCACGTGGAACGGTTTTACGCCTTCACATTGAGGAACCACCTTAGTCCGTGGATTTGAGGGAATGCCGAAAATGATACGCCATCTCGTTGAGGGTTGCCCCTTTGGCTCTCATACCCAGGACGTAGGTGTCGATGTGGGTTTTTGGGCATTCTCGCTCCGTCAAACTTTTCCATTTCCGGCATCCTGAACTTTGGAGGGAGAGGGACCACTTTGTTCGGATCGGTAGGCAGGAGGGAGTCCTTCCGAGAACTAGCTAGCTTGCCTTGCATGTCTTTCATTTGTTCGATCAACCAAGCCATGTGAGGGTCAGCTGTCTGAGGTGGGTTACCGTTTTCAGGGACGGAAACCGAAGATGGAGGTGGATTGGCTGATGGGATCGCCATTCGGGAGTCTTGGGGAGGTAGTTGAGTGTATACCAACCCATACCCTGGGGTGTTGAAATTGAGGGCGTGATTGCCTGGTCCGCTAAGGGTCGTGTTTGGGAATTGGGGAAATGATTCGTTAGCCCCAATTGGCAGGCTTGCAGGTGGCAAGCTTGAGATGTCGGGATATCCGCTCGGGATGCCTGTCCCTGGTAAGAATGGGGACTTTTGATTGTGGTTGCGAGGCTCGTATAGAGGCAAAGGATTGAATCCTGGGGGATACCGAGATGCATTGGGATCTGGCGGAGCAGGCACGTATGTGTGCTTTGTTGGTGCGAAGCTTGATGTGCAGAGCCGGAAACCGAGCGATCTCGAGGCGGGGCATGCCGGAGCCGGCTGACCGACGCCCGAGGGGAGCTTTTGAGCGAGAGCTGCTGCGTTCTTTGGGATCTCGTAGCTTGGCGGAGCGGGACCTGGCGATAGCTTTGAGAAACCGGGGGAGCCGGTATATCTTCGTCCTCTATGAGAACAAAGGTTCCGTCGGGTTGGGAAGCTGCAAGCTGTTCCTCGAAGACGCAAGAGTGTCGACGATCCAGGCTTCTTTGTTCTTCTTGGCGCTTCTTGATGGCTTCGAAGGCTCGCAGCACCTCCTCCATTGTGCAGGAGATTCCTTAGTGGCGGGGTTCCGTTTCCCTCACCGTTATCTCGTTGATCCCGTCATGGGAGTATTGGACGGTGCGGACCGTTGAAGCTGGAAGGGCTATCGGATCTTGTGACCTCAATGCGAAAAGGCGGCTTCCGGGGATTCTCAACCACTCTCGGTTATTTGGAGGGGTGACGGGCAAGGTTTAGACACGGGAATGGCCTAGCGGGATAGAAGGGGAAAGCTCACGTGGCATGCGGTTTCCGTTTCTTTTATTTTTTGATTTTTTTTTTTGTTGTTTTAATTTACTTAAAACATGTTTTCTCAGAATCCTAGGTAGGTTGGAAAAGATTGCTCTTCTTTTTCGCAACTATGCTAGATCCTGGGTCAGTGGAGACCATACGTGCGGCTATAAGCCCCTCGTTTTGCACACAGTATTTCGACATCCCGGGGTGGGATGGCCCGGGCGAGGGTCCTATAGTGCAAGCGGTTTCCACCGGCCTAAAAGAAAAATCGAACCTAAGGACCGAGCTCGTCATGTTCGTTTTGATGCGTTAGCCATGTGAATAGTGAACCGAGCCGGCCACCGAGTCAAGATCAGGTCAAGAGTTCGGCATGACCTCTCTTTACCTTGCTTGCGCAAGGGATGCAGTGACGTTAGGCGTTGGTGGGTCATATCGTCATGGCCGACGTATCAAGGCGTGATGACATGGTGTCATGCGAGCATGGATGTATATCCGGACGGAACATCGTGCAGGTGTAGCTTCGGAAATCAAGATCGTGTCAAGATTTTAGCATGACCTTTCATCTCTTTGCTTGCGCAAGGGATCTTGAGTTCCGAGCCTTGACTCAGAAAATGGCCGGCATGGTATATGTATCCAGGGGTATGACACGGATCGAGTAAAAACCAACCGAGTACGGACGAGTGTGACTCAAGACTCAAACGTGCGGGGTTGACGCTTGGCTAGGATGGGATGTTTGGAATGATCCCGTGCGCGCCCAAGAGGCCTAGGAAGACCAAACGGTCGCAACCGAGACCACTCCGGGTTAAGGGTTGTAGTGTGCGTGTGTATCCGAGGCAAGAGCCGGTGCGCGCGTAGTGTGCGGTGTTACCGAGGCAGCAGTGTGAGTAGAGTGCGGTGTAACCGAGGCAGCAGTGCGCGTAGTGTGCGGTCTCTAAAATTCTTTTTCTGAGTAAAATAGAAATTTTTGAAGAATTTTAAATGTATGCACAGATGTATATTGATGCATTTTTTTTGTATTTTTATTTTTTTTTGTAAAATAAAAACGAAGCACGTGCACACACACACAACAGTTAAAGGAAGGGGTAAAATGAAAGTTTGACCCTCATCATCGTTTTAAAAATCTTTTGTTTTGTTTAAAAGTTTTTAAAACAAAATATATCCCCAGCGGAGTCGCCAACTGAAATTACCCGGATCCGAGAAGGCCTCGCGGCCCCGGCATCTGGCATCTTTCGCGTTGGAGGTGTCTCGCCGTTTTGCTTTCGCATTTTGTAGAGTCGCCACGCCGTTTTTATTAAGCCCAAAACATTGAAAAAGGGCATCAGTTTAAAGATAAATTTTAAACTGTTTTTTGTGTGATGAGATTTTGAGTTCGGAGGTCAGATGACTCCTCGGGAAGAGAATATTAGAATATTAGAGCTCACCCGAGTCGCCTCGTAAAAACGAGTCTTTCGGATACCCCTAATATCCTTTAAAAAGTTGTGTGTGTGTGTGTGTGTGTGTGCTTTTAAAAATGCATGTTTGTATCGGATGTCTACATTGTATTGAAATGTATTGAAATAGAATAGGAAGGAAGCCTTACCAATGTTGGTTCGTGTGCATCTTCCGCAGGGGAATAGTGTTTGAGGTCGGAGTAGCGTTCCGGATTGCTTCGGGGATGCCGGTTGTCCGCGGACGTAGTTTCGGCGTGAGTTGAAACCGTAGGCCGCGTTGGGCGGAGGTTCGGCGTGCGTGGGGATCGTCGGGATCGATCGGGCGAGAGGTTCGGCGTGCGTTGGAATCGTTGGTTGGATTCGGGCAGAGGTTCGGCAAGGTTTGGGATCGCCGGTTTGACTCGGAAAGAGCCGGGACACCGTGGGAAAGACCAGGCAAGGCCTCGGAGTACCACGAGGGGCCTCAGAGTACCTCGAGAGTGCCTCGGGCGGCGCGGGAGCGTCTCGGGAGCGCTCGGAGAGGCTTCGAGCACCTCGAGGGGCTCGGAAGGCCTCGGAAGGATCCGAAGGGGCGGGAATGCCTCGAAAGGTCTTAGAAGGGGAGCCAGAAGGCTTAGGGAGGAAGAGAGAAGTGGGAGGTGTGAAAAAATGAGGAGGGGGAGCCCTCTATTTATAGTAAAAATTTCGGAGCAAAGAGGTCCGTACGGACCTTCTTGGTTGTCCAGAATTTTGGATTTCCTCGATTTGAGGGAATCTGCAATGATGGAGAATATTTGGGAATGATGATGTTCCCCATGCAATAAGGTCCGTACGGACCATCTTGCATGCAAAGAGGTCCGTACGGACCAACTCTGCATGGAAGTCATCATTTCTTCCGGGATTTGAGGGAATATTGTGGACTTTAAGGGGATTTAGTAATCATTGAAACAAAGAGGTCCGTACGGACCTTAATTGCTTTTCTGATTTCCTGAAAATTCCCAAAAGGTCCTTTTGTCCCTTTTTATCCCAGAAAGGCTCCTCCCCCCGGCTCGTCGTGGGGGTTCGAGAGGTTTTTGAGAGGGTTTTGAGTGAGAGAGGTCTCTGAGACTGCGTGGATGAGTCTGCGGTGTTTCCCGTGTGTTTGAAAGGGAGTGATCCAGATTGGGGTACTTACACTCACGCATAGCCTGAAGCCTCTCCCGCAACCACAAGGTGAGCAAAGCGGGGCTTCCCCCTCTCATGAACCGATCCCCAGTCGCCAGACGGTCAATACCATGAAGAGTCTCCCCCAGCACCAACGGGACAACATCCTCTCCAGCTCTACAGTATCCAACCACATCTAGCAAAGCGCCATCGCAAACCCCAAGGGAGCTGACTATGAAAAGCGTCGCTATCACGCACAAGGCAAATGCATCCCATGAGACATCACTATCATCATCAATCATAAACCACTCCGGCAGCGCATAAATGTTGATATGACCCGAATCAAGGATCATGCCCTGCACTTCTCCCAACGATGTCCGAAGAAAGCGTCCAAGCTTCACGTTCACGGCAGCACCGCCAATCAAAGGAAGCGAGATGACCTCCACCTCCGGTCCTCCAATCAAAGCCCAAAAATCCTCAAAGGTGGGCACCATCTCATTGTAGGAGAAGCAATACACATGCCTCCTAACGTCCCAGAACTTTACGACAGCCTGCAATAATTCCCAATCAGGAACCAACTCCTTAAGGGACCAAACCGAGCAAAGTCGAAACCTTACCACGAAAGCCCGCCTCTGATGCCTCATACGGCGTCGCATCCACATTTTCAGCCGCTCAATGAAGTATGCTTGCCGCTCCTGCGAAAGCCTTGACAAAATTCGTGGAACGTACGAAGAATTCATGGCAAAAATGGAGGTTCCTAGAGAAAATGGGGAAGAAAGCTCGAAAATGGCTGCAAATGGGAAGTGGGGAAAGTCCAGATATCCGGAAAGCATTTATCCCTTCCCAAAAGCAAAGGTGATCCCTACGGACCTCTTTCGTTGGTCAGTACGGACCTTGTTGCATCATGGCCCCACCTTCCCAGCAAACAGTACAAAAACCACTGTTCCCAGCAGGACCTTGCTCCAAACTGCCCAAACTCTGGCCAAAGCCATTTCCGGCAAGCATACACTACCCACAAACGCACTCCCAGCTCACGTGGCATGCACAAGTAAAAAAAAAATAGCAACAATTCCTAGGAAAATTCCCGGGAATCACAAAATATGGCATTACATCTTAAAATAAAATATTTTGCGGTGCAAATGCGAATGTTTTATTACAGGTACACATAATGTCTGTTGCTAAACAAAAAAAAAGAAGAAGATGAGCCCTAATCTGACTCTTCATCATCATCACCAACATCCTCAAGCGAGAAGTCGAGCACCCCGACAAACTCGCCAGCCATACCCTCGTTCTCTGAATACTGAACCCCCTCCTGGGGTGGGTACTCAAAGTACTCGGAAGGGTCAAACCCGGCAAAAGGGTCAAAGAAGGCAGGCTCTGATGAACTCTCTCCCGGTGCCTCCTGCGAAGGCCAGAACTGGTGGAAGACCGGCTGCCTCTGGACTCCCGAGGACGTCCCGGCATCCATGCTATGCCGCCCCCGAGAGGGTCCCTCCAACTGCTGCCCTGGCTCAGCCCTCGGAGGAGGAACGTCCACAGAATGCCTCGAAGGCATCGGCTCGTACGCCGGCACACGCCGCGAAGACCGGCAAGACAGCTTCCCCGCCATCTTCTTCGCAAAAGACCGCATCGCCACATAACGGCGGATCAGCGTGTCAAAGGCTCTCCCCGGGACCTACACAAGCAAACAGCCAAAGAAACGCTCAGCTAACGAGATACAGGCATACAAAAAGAGAAAAATACAGAAAAGATGCCAAGACGGAAAAGAGTAAGCACACTCACCGGCATATCAGGGTCAACTCGGTAGGAAGCTGGAGCCTGATCGGGGACGGGTACCGACACCCTCCGCCTCGATGAATCCCCGCGAACATACGTGAATTCCGGACCAGGCACCGGAACCTCTGGGGGACCTGGTGGGCCAGCCTCCTTCCCCCTCACCAACACATGTGGCGTCCTCAGCTTCCTCCTCACAAAGGTCTCATACTCCTCTCCAAACAAAACAAACTCATCGGCACTCACGCCGCCAAGATATCTCTCAAACTCCAGCACGTCCATATCCCGGGAATCCATCATCCCATAAGGCGGGTCCCTCGAAGCCAAGGGGAGCATACCCGGGCCATGCTTCCAGAAGACCCTCTCTCCCAATTACATAACATCGCAGGTCAGGCCCCGCAGCATCTTCCTCTGCGCCGTCACCACGAGAGCACCCTCTAACTCGTCAGCCCCGTACCAAGCCTAGGGGTACAAAGCTAACTCCGCCGGGCTGTCTCTCCCCAGATGCTCCTGCACATCCCCGTAGGCAATGGTGAGCTTCCCCGTACTGGTCCTCCTCCTCCTCGCCGGACGGGCCCAGCCCAACATAGCAGGATAGGCCGCTATGGCCTCAGCCTCTCGATCCATGAGAAGCACCGGAAGATCTCATAGAACCACATCTGTGACAAAAGCAGAAAAGGCTCAGTGCAAAAGAAAGCGGAGAAATGACAGAATGCTAAATCAAAAACAGCAATAAACTCATACCTCTAAAGCAAAGTCAAAACAGCCCAAAGAACTAGCCACTCATCGGCTAAACCGGTCCAAAGAGAAATAAAGCTCGGCCAGGCCCGCCTCGCCCCAAGCTATCTCGCAGACCCTCTCCAAGTCAATCAAACTCTCCAGCATAGCAAAGGGAGCCGTAGTCAGGTGATTCGAGAACAGAGTCTCGAAAAGGGCAAACCACAGGAAAGAGCGTGCCAGCTGATCCGCCGTCACCAGGCCGGTACCACGACAATAGGCCCCAATACTGGCCGTAATACGCATCTCCACATCGCTGTACAGCATGCCCATGCCCCTACGAGGAAGAGGCGCAAAGCCCAACAGCTCGGCCAGCACCTCCTCGGATATCCTGTCCCTCCACCGCACTGGCCCTCCTTTGAAGGAAAGCCCGGTGATAGCAGCAAAATCGGTGGGAGTCACCGTTACCTCGCCCCAGCTAAAATGGAAGGTGTGGGTGGTATCCCACCAATACTCAGACAAGCCTAGGAAGATACTCGTGTTCTTCCTCGTATCAGAAATCCCAGCCAAGTTCTCCATGAACACGCCCAAGCCGGAAGCATACACCAGCCTCTTAGGGCTCGGCCTGCCCCCCCATAGAGATGTCCGGCAACTGCTGCCACAGCTCCACTACTGCCTCGAGTGACCCCCGAGACTTCATCTTCTTGGCTTTCCCAGACAAAAGCCCCTCATCCTGCAGGTAAACACAGCAAAGGTACGTCAGTCACAGTACTTAATGCAAAACAAAAAATATATATATATATATGGGTCCGTCCCAACATTGCACACAATTTTCACATGTAACCCGTCACAAAACACGGCATGCATTACACATAATTTTCCCCATGCAGTCCGTCACAAAACACGGCACACACTGTACAAATTTTCTCAACAGAAGGATTAAGCCCTCCACGACACATTTTCAAAAGACCCATCACAAAACACGGCACATATTGCACATAAATTCCCCACAACGTCCGTCACCAAAAACACGGCACACACTACATTACACATTTTCAGAAAAGTCCGTCCCTACACGGCACATACTTTCAGACAAAACCCGTCACAAAACACGACACATGTCACATTTTTCACAAAACTTGTCCCTACATGGCAATTTTTCTCACAATGTACACACAAAAATAGCATAAGGTACAAAACACCAAAGCATGCATTTTCAAAGAGAGGCACTTTATTTTTACAAATAAGAGCTAATCTACACATTTTTGCACAAAAATCTCATATCCACAATTTTTACATGCTCAATTTCAACAATTCATCACGAATTTCACAAAAAGCATGGCAAACAACGAAAGCCCCAAATATGCGAAAAACTACAACCTAGTTCTAGCATTCAACAATTCAAGCAAGGAATCAAGACAAAATTGATTTCTTACCTCCCCGGTGTTCCTAACTCGCCGATTATGCACCTCCGGATTCGGGTACAACACATCCGGTTTCTTCGAAGAAGGCACGAAGGAGATGCAATTCCTTTGAAGCTCCGTCCTTTGCTCGATCGCCTCTTGGCTCTGTTGACGACGTCCTCTCCTTGATCCTTCCGCCATTACAAGCAACTCAAGCTAAATTTTGGAGGATTTTCTAAGGATTTTGGTACAAAAATGGAGTTTTCTCTCCCTCTCTCTCGCTGGTTCACGAACTGGAAGAAGAAGAAGGAAGGTTTGCCTCGGTTATGTAGCTGGTCAAATCCTGGGAACTGTAAAATTCAACATTGGTCCGTAGGGACCTCTTTGCAGAGAGAGAAAATCCGTACGGACCTCTTTGCAACATAAGGCCAAATTACTTCTTTGCCCTTATATTCTTTGCCTCTGGCTGTCCAAAGGCCTATCTCAGCAGATTCAATGCAGTTTGGTCCTTAACCCAACAAAACCAACACCGGCCGTCATCGTAAGTCCGAATTTCGCCCACTAAACGGCAACGCAACCACCGGCCGTCATCGTAAGCCCGGACCTCGCCCACTAAACGGTGAAACAAGCGCGAAAAGGAGCCAGCACCTCCAAGCATAAATCCCAAGGCACAAAATGCCTCCAAAACGCCAGACGGTGAATCAACCACCGGCCATCAAAGCAAGCCCGAAGTCACCTTCTCAGTGGACAAAGCCCCCACAAGGCCACATATCCCCAGCAGATGAACATCGGCAATCAGCGTAAGTCCAACCTTTTCCCCAGCGGACAAAACGTGAGGCATCCACACCTCTCACAATCGAAGCACAAGGCAGCCACGCCTCCGCAAACCGCAGTCAGAAGACGAATCAAGTCCTCATACACGACACAACCGCAGTCAGAAGACGAATCAAGTCCTCGTACATGACACAACCGCAGTCAGAAGACGAATCAAGTCCTCGTAAATGACACAACCGCAGTCAGAAGACGAATCAAGTCCTCATACATGACATACCTCCAGCCCGGAAGGCTTTAAACCACTCGGTCCGGAAGACCGTATAAACCTCCCACATTACTATCTCCAGTCCGAAAGGCTTTAAACCACTCGGTCCGAAAGACCGTATAAACCTTCCAAATCACTATCTCCAGCCCGGAAGGCTTTAAACCACCCAATTCAGAAAATCGTAAAATTTCCATCTCAGGGCGCCACCACATCCTCACAGTCGACCTCGGCGGTCACACCACAAACCATCTTCTCGTAAGATTACCCACCTTCTCGTAAGATTACCCATCTTCTAGTAAGATTGCACACACAGGACGCCACCACGTCCTTACCACCGACCTATGCGGTCACCCCAGGACGCCTCCACATCCTCACAGTCGACCTCGGCGGTCCCTACGACACTTCAGGGCACCATCACGCCCGCATACACTCACAATTTCACGACCTCTGAACTACGATCAGGCTTGATTCCCGCTAGGGATACGTAGGAATCCTATCACAGGGTCCAGCCATCGACCTATACGGTCACCCAGGACGCCACCACGTCCTTACCATCGACCTATGCGGTCACCCAGAACGCCACCACGTCCTTACCACCAACCTATATGATCACCCAGGATGCCACCACATCCTTACCATCGACCTATGCGGCCACCCAGGATGCCACCACGTCCTTACCACCGGGCTATACGGTTACCAAAGACGCCACCACGTCCTTACCATTGACCTATGCGGTCACCCAGGACGCTACCACGTCCTTACCACCGACCTATACGGTCACCCAAGACGCCACCACGTCCTTACCATCGACCTATGCGGTCACACAGGATGCCACCACGTCCTTACCACCAACCTATACGGTCACCTAGGACGCCTCCACGTCCTTATCACCGACTTATGCGGTCGCCCACAGGATACCATCACATCCACACACAGAGTTTCAGTCAGAGGACATCTCACGTCCTCGTACACAACAACACTCACCCCACACACGAACTACGATCAGGCTTAATTCCCGCTAGGGATACGTAGGAATCCTATCACAGGGTCCAGCCAACTGACCTAAACGGTCACACAACAGGACACCGCCATGTCCTCACACACCAACCTACACAGTCACTTCCTCTCCCAGCACGCGATCCAGATTAGGACCCTTATCTTATCGACGATCCCACTTCCTCCGTAAGTGACGTCGCCGAGGGGCTTCTGTAAGTACCCCAATCTGGATCACCCTCTTCCGAGCACACGGGAAACACCGAAGACTCAAAAACGCAGTCTCGAAGACCCGTGACACTCAAAACCCTCAAAAACCACCAACCAAAATCAAGGGAGGGACCTTTCTGGGACAAAGAAGCACAAAAGGACTTTTTAGGGATTTTTCAAAAATTGGAAAAGCAAATATGGTCCGTATGGACCTCTTTGTCACAATGATTACTGAATCCCCTTAAAGTCCAAGTTATTCCCTCAAATCCCGGAGATAATAATTACCCAGTTACATGGTTGGTCTGTACGGACCTTATTGCATGCAAGGTTGGTCCGTACGGACCTTATTGCAACCAGACACCATCATTGCTGAATCTTCTTAAAGTCCACATATTCCCTCAAATCGAGAAAAACCAAAATTCTGGATTACCTAGAAGGTCTGTACGGACCTTCTTGCACAAAATCTGGCACTATAAATAGAGGGCTCCCCCTCCCTCATTTCACACATCTCCCTCTTCTCTCCTCTCCCCCCAGCCTTCTGGCACCCCTCTAAGTCCTCTCGAGGCACTCCCGGCCCCTTTCGGATCATTCCGAGGCCTTCCGAGCCCCCTCGCGGTGATCCGAAGCCTCTTCGAGCGCTCCCGCGATGCTCCCGCGCTGCCCCAAGGCACTCTCAAGGTACTCTGAGGCCCCTTGTGGTACTCCGAGGCCTTGCCTGGTCTTTCCCGAGGCATCCCGGCTCTTTCCGAGTCAAACCGGCAACTCGAACACACGCCGAAACTCTGCCCAAGTGACTCTTGCCATCCCAACGCACGCCAAACCTCTGCCCGAGTGATCCCTGCGATTCGAACGCATGCCGAACCTCTACCCGAGTGCATACCGACAATCCAACGCACGCCGAAACTCTGTCTGTAGACAACCGGCTCGTCCCAAAGCAATCCCGGTCCGTACCGGAACACTATTCCATCCTCAAATACTATTCCCCAGCAGAAGACAGACACGAGCCAACATTGGTAAGGCTTCCTTCCATTACTATTTCAATATATTTCAATAAAGCAGTGTACAATGTAGACATCCGACACAGCATACATTTTTAAAAAAGCACATACACACACACACACAACAGTTAAAGAATATTAGGGGTACCGAAAGACTCATTTTTACGAGGCGACTCGGGTGAGCTCTAATATTCTAATATTCTCTTCCCGAGGAGTCATCTGACCTCCGAACTCAAAATTTCATCACACAACAAAAATAGTTTATTTTTAAATTGATGTCCTTTTTTAATGTTTTGGGCTTAATAAAAACGGCGTGGCGACTCTACAAGCAAAACACAGCGAGACACCTCCAACACGCAAAATGGAATAGCCAGATGTCGGGGCGCGATTGCGCTGCCTCTAGGATCCGGGCGACTTCCGAAAGCGACAAATGCGAGATGCTGGGGCTCCGCGCGCGAGCCGGATCCGGGTAATTTCAATGTCTCTTCCTACGACTACAAGGCTTGACTGGCCGTCTGCATGTTTAGTCTTCCAAAGGCAGTTTGAAGACAACTCCACTTACCGCCCTACTAGGAGGGATCTTGAAAAAACCAAGCAACATGCAAATGAGTCTTTTGCTGACTTTGCTAGAAGATGGAGATTCAAACTTACTGAAATTGTCGAAAGACCTACTCTCAAAGAGCAAATCCACATATTCCTCCAATGCCTCCGTGATGAATTTCAAGAGAAGCTCGCCGATAATTACTTTCCTAGTTTCAATGAACTTCATAAGTCCGGAATTAGGATTGATGACTTCCTAAAAAGTAAAAAGAAAGTAAGTACTTTTCGTTACAACAAGCCCACCACGAGTAAGGATGCTTCAGTCAATGCTATTGCATTCAACCGCCCCAACATCGGCAAGTATTCTGCTGTTCCTCCTCCAAAAAAAAAGAGGCAATATGAGAAACTTGAAGGAATCACTCAAGAAGAGATCTTCGATGTGTTTGTCAAGAATGAAAAGATCAAACCAAGGGAAGGTGGTCCTCCTAGGGATATGGGTCCTAATCATGCATCACTTATTCTGCAAGTACAACTTCACCGGCCACGACACCAACTCTTGCCACCACTTGAAGGACATCATCCAAGACCTCTTTGACAATGGAGTTAGAACGTCCCAACATCATCACCAATCCTCTCCTTTATAATACATGAAGAAGATGAGGCTCCAAGAAGAAATCTACACTTACCACTTTGGGGCTACAACTATCCTCTCCCTCTCTCCTTTGATAGAAGTAGACTAGGTTTTAAATTTTCAATTATGATCTCGAAGATTCGTTCTATTTTTCCAGTACTTCTCACCTTCTCTAGTTTGTGTTATCTAAGCTATCGAGTATGTTTTTAATTTCTCCTTTAATCAAAGTCATCTTCTTTTCCTAAACACTTTCCCTAAGGTTGTTCTACCTCATGAGTATCATTCCCAAAATCATTGAAAAATAAATAAATAAGAGAAACCTCTAAACGAGTTTAAGAAGAAAGTTATCATTAGAAGGCTTAAAGGCTAAACATTACCCCTACTAAAAGTCAAAGGTCAACAAACGAAGAAAGCCAAATGTGCTACTGTCAACCTTCATTCCAAGAAGAGTGAGGCTACTTAATTCAAAGCTTTGAGAGTATAAAAAAAAAACTCTCAACCTTTCATCACCCCACACAACAAAGGTGAAACTTCAAATGCATGAAGGACCCTCCCACAAAGAAGAGGAGTCAAGTGATACTAACAAAAAAAAATGAAGATTACTCAACATCCTCTTACAACAAGTGAAGAAGAATTTAAGTATCAAGAAAAAATGTTTACCCTTAAGTCATACTAATGATTGATTTTCTTCTCAAACTTATTTAGAAATTTCCAGATGATGCACGGTTCATTAAAAGGTAGAACAACTTTTCTAGATCTTTGAGCCAAGTAGCATTTCTTGTTGAGTCTAGAGGCTTCCTGTTAGCCACTCTCATAAACACTCTTGAAATCCAAGCATCAAAACTGGGGCTTCCTAACCTTTCCTCCCCCAGTCAATCTCTACTTCAACTCTTTACAATAATCAAAAAATCTGGATTAGGAGCTTTCCTCTTTGCTTCTCACTCTCATCATTAGAGAATACACTTCTCCAAAGAGTCAATGCTTGGATCACCTTTCAAAGAATAGAGTCCGTCTCTCCTCAACTTGAGACCTCATTTCTCTCCCCTCAATAAGTTTTTCTCCACTGAGTTCTATTCGAGTTAACATACTATTTTCAAAAAAAAAAAGACGCAAAAGAGATGCCCACTAGATTGAAAACCCGAAAGAACGGTCTAGGCAAAAAACAGGGTGCGTCACAAAAAAAAATCAAGGACAAAGGGAGACTATTCTTCAACCTTCTTCATCGAACATCATTAGATCCTCTTCAAATCAAATCAACAAGGAGAGCCTTCTTCGATCATCTTCAAATCAAGAGAGCAGTCTCACAAGCCTGTTCACAAAGTCATCTACCACATTCAAGCAACTTGGGGCTTGAGACAGGAAAGAGACTTGGACATAAAGCCATTACGTTAGTCGACAGATTTGTAGTCATTTACTTCCTAGAGACACGATTCAAGGGAGAATTAAGAATGAAGATTCGCAACAGGCCTAGATGTGTTCACACAAGGTTACTCATCAAAATTCTACAACAATGAAGAAACTGTACTCTCGCACGAGACAACCTCGTTGACTAGCAACAGATTCTGCATAAACCTGATTTGGTCCCAACTTGTCAAACACAAGTTCACTCGTACAGTTCACCCATCTCAAATATACATCCATACAAATGTCCCTAGATGTCCATATACAATATACTCATACATAAAATCACCACCAAAATGACCAACCGGCCATTTATACGAACAGACGTGGGTACTACCACTAAGTCCAGTTAAACAAAAATCTAAAAAATATATTTGAAATATTTATGTGCTGACAGGTGCAGAAAGGTAAGAATCATTCGGGTCCATCCGAGACCAGCATGCATATATCCTTGCATTACGAGAGCCGACAGAACCTCCACCTCAACCGACAACTTCAAAGTCTGTGACAGCAGCAACGACAACAAAGTCCGTGACCTCGACAACAATAGCTACACTTGTGACCTCAGGTGGAGCATCAACAAAGTCTGCGACCGCAGCAAACTTCAAAGTCCGTGACCTCGGAAACGTCAACAAAGTCTCTGACGGCAGCAACGACAACAAAGTCCGTGACCTCGGCAACACACTTGTGACCTTAGCATCAAATGTACGTGACCTCAACAACTTTAAAGTCCGTGACCTCGGCAATGTCAACAAAGTCTGTGACCTCAGCAACTTTAAAGTCCGTAACCTCAGCAACAACGGCAACGTCAGTAACCTCGGGCGGCGCATCATCCAAAGCCAATATTTTCAGAATTGGGTCAAGTCCTTGATTTCTCAGTATGAATTTATCCATGGTTCGAAAGAACTCAAACAAACTCAGCTACGTCAGTTACCTCGGGCGGCACACTTCAACAACTTAATCAACAAACCAGGTATATTCAGAATTGGGTCATTTCTTGATTCCTTAGTATGAGTTTGCCTTTTCAAAATTAAAATCTCTTCAATTTTCAAAATGATTTTCAAAATATCTAAAGCAACTTTTTTGTGTTTTAGAGTCGAACTACTTTAGGCAGCCGTGCGACACGACCATCCCAGTGTTCAGAATGATGTCTTTTCTATCGACGACATGACTTCTTCCATAAGACTTGTCGCCGAGGGGCTCTGTAGACACCCCATTCTGAACCAATAATTACATGATCACACCACTTGTCTCTCTTTTGTGTTTTGATGAAAGCATATTAGGTTTGTCAAGTTTCATTAAGTTTCTAACTAACCTCGTTAGTTTTGGACCTAACTGACTAACAGAATAACTGAAGAGGACAGAATAGTCGAATGACTCGTTGTCCCACGCGAAACAGGCGTGTCTATAGTGAGACAACCCCTCTGCAGGGTGTGCAGAATCACTTTCCTTTTCCGTCTCAACCTCTTTTTTTGATAAATCTTATCTAATCCGAGTCTCTACTGATTTGAGAGTTCTGGAACCTTCCTTGGGTGGAATCCTATCTTGGTGACCAAGTAAATCAACCCCTATAAATACTAGATGACTTTCAGTATTTTGAAAGACGATCGACGGACAATTTACTGATTTCTCTCCTTGAAAGATTCCTGTAAATCACTCATAAACAAACACTCAAAACTCGTCCATCAACCTTGTTGATTGACGAACATCAAGGCTCAAGCCTAAAATCAAGGCAAAACTCTGTCCAAATCCTTTCTCGATCGAGAAGGAGGAGAAAACACTTAGAACCACGTTTCAATCCAAATATCTTCTAAACACATGGTAAACTCCTATATTTTACTTCCTTCTTCTCAATCTCTCTAATTGCTTTCAGAGTAGTGTAACCCCATCAAAAGGGTTAGCCTAGAGTCCCTTCAATCAATGGAGGCGATCTCGAAGCATACAACCCGATATTCCTAATTAAGAAATTAATTAGGGTTTGCTTGTTCTTATTTAAATATTGTTTAAATTTATAATCCCCCTTAAGCAAGATCGATCTTCGGATTGGGTGGATGCGGTGCTCTTCGACCTTCCAAATCCATCACTTAAGCCTCGGACCCAAATCTTTTAAAAAAGGTTTTTCTTATTGTTTTCCTAAATAAATGATAGGTGGCGACTCTGTTATTCATTAAAAATCGCAACGCTACAGGTACTCGAGCCATATACTCTTTCTCTTTAGACGATTTTGGTGCAAAAGCAACAGACATATGTGGATTCGCTCCACCCGGAGAATTTGTAGGCTTTGCTATAAACATGTCAAACCCGCCTAAAACTTTCTTGATGAAACCTTTTCTAGGATAAGAACAGTTTTCGTTCGCTTATATCCTTGTAGATCTCCATACCCAAAATTTTCTTTGTTGCGCCCAAATCCTTCATCTTAAACTCAGCAGATAGTAGACCCTTCAACTTTTGAATATCAGACTTTTTGACTGGAGCTATCAACATATCGTCAATATAAAGAACCAAATAGATAGTCAAACCATCCACTAACCTAATATGTTACACACAACAATCATACGGGCTCTTCATGTAACTAATCTCTGTCATATAGCTGTCAAATCATTTATACCACTACCTATGCGACTACTTCAGTCCATACATGGACTTGTTCAACTTACACACGTAGTCTTCTTTCTCCGAAACATGAAACCTATTTGGTTGTGTCATATAAATCTCCTCCTTTAACTCTCTATGTAGAAAAGTTGTTTTTACATCTAGTTGCTCGAGCTCCAAGTCCTGATGTGCCACCATTGCTAATAGCACTCTGATAGAAGTGTGTCTAACCTCATGTGAGAAAATCCCATTTAAGTTAACCCCCTCTCTCTGCGTGAAACCCCTAGCAACCACACGAGCTTTATACTTGACCCCCTCTGATGGTGACATACCTTCTTTTTTCTTGAAAATCTACTTGCAAGTAACAATCTTTCTGCTTTCTGGCATCTTGTTTAACTCCCATGTCTGATTATTATGAAGTGACTCTATCTCATCTCCCATAGCTACATGTCACTGGGCAGACTCTGAACATGTAACTGCTTAATTGAAAGTGGTTGTCTCCAAAAGATCGGGCTCCACCTCCTCAGCAACCTGAAGTAAATAATATACCATGTTTTTAAAACCATACCTCATAAGATGCTTTTTGAAATTAGCCCGTATAGACCTCTCTTGAGCTAAACCATGTTCTTCGATAACGGGTGATGAACTGTCTGGTGCTTCTATTTTGACGGTAGATCCTTATTAACATCTGACTATGGACTGCTAAACTCTTTAGTATCTTGTAGCTTCACCTGTTTATCAACACTACCAACAGCTGATTCAACCACATATCTCATAATTGGATTAAGCACATAATTTTCGTCAAAGACAACATTCCTGTTTATGATAACCATACCCTCCGATAGAGACCAAATCTGGTATCCCTTGACACCATCTTCATAACCCATGAAAACTCATTTCTAGCCCTCGGTTCTAACTTCCCATCATCAACATGATAATAAGAATTACAACCTAAAGCCCTTAAATTAGAATAATCAATAGGTTTACCTTATCATACCTCATTGGGAACTTTCAGATCGATACATGTATATGGTCCGCGATTTATGAAGTAACATGTATTACTAACCGCTTCTGCCCATAACCATTTAGACAACCCTGCATTGGAGAACCTACACCTTGATCTAGCCAACAATGTGTGATTCATGCGCTCTGCGACACCATTATGTTGTGGTGTACCCATGATGGTGAGATGTCTAGAAATCCCTACTTCGTTGCAGAACTTATCAAACTCACCACTACATAACTCCAACCCATTATCTGTCCGAAGTCTCTTGATCTTCTTCCCTGTGTCTGATTGACTGATTCTCTACTAATATCTTCCAATGTCTGAAATTTGGGAGAGTCTCACTCTTGTGCTTCATAATAATCACCCAATTATTACTCGAGTAGTCATCAATCAAAGACAAGAAATACATGTTATCCCTCAATGATTCCTTAGGTGAAGGTCCCCAACAATTTGAGTGAATATAATCCAGACTGCCCTTCGTAATATGAACCCCCATTGTAAACTTGCTTCGCTGCATCTTCCCAAGTACACAATGTTCACAAAACTTAAGGTCCTTAACCTTATGGCCACACAGAACACCATAATTCGCCAATATCTGCATCCCTTTGATGCTTATGTGCCCAAGCCTAATATGCCACAAATTGGTCATATCCTTCTTGACCACTTCAAATGATGCAACCAATACTGACCCAGAAAGCATCCTTCCTTGGAGGAAATACAAGGAGCCCCACTTAAGGCCTCTCAAAATCACTTCAGAACCTTTGCAGACATAAACTGCTCCACCTTTAGCTTTAAAACTGTACCCTTTGTTATCTAGTTGACTGAGAGATATCAAGTTCTTCGTAATCTGTGGAACGTGTCTCACATCGTTCAAAGTGCAGAAGTTACCATCATGAGTCCGCAGCTTGATAGAGCCTATTCCAACCACCCTGCAAGTACCTATGTTGTCCATATGAATATTACCCCCATCTACCTTCTTATAAGCTGTAAACCACTCTCTACTCGGACTGATATGATAAGAAGCTACAGAATCAAGAATCCAAGCATCTGATTGTCATTTAGAATCTTCTATTACTAGAGCATAATCCCCATTAGAGCTGCCCGTATCAACTGAAGCATCATTAGCTTCATAACAATTTGGAGGCTTTCCTTGCTTATTCCTAGGACAATCTGTCTTACAATGTCCCCTTCGATTGCAGTAATTACAAATATCCTGAGGTTTCGGGCCCTTCTTGCCAGAAGACTTCTTCTTCTTCTTCTTCTTCTATTTACTGCTAGAACTCATGTTGTCTTTCGCAACCAAACCTGCTGATTGGTTATCTGTACTACTATTATCACTTGCATTTCGACGCAACTTTGTAATTTTGAGCGAGGAATTCAGTTCCTCTAGAGTTACCATCTCCTTACCACTGATAATAGAGTCAACAGAGTGCTAATATGATAAAGGCAATGAAACAAGAAGTATTAATGCAACATCCTCATCAGCAACTTTAGCATCTATATAAAGAAGTTCAAGTAATAAAGATGTAAATCTATCTAATTGATCCCTAATGGGCGTACCTTCCTTTATCCGGAGTGAATACAACTTTTGCTTCACATATAGCTTGTTGGTCAATGATCGTGTCAAATATATGTCTTCCAACGCAAGCCACAAAGCACCTCCAAAATCAGTATCTGCAATATCTGATATAACACCATCATCTAGAAACCTTATAATTTTAGAGTGGACACTCTCATCTAGCGCGATCAGATCTGCTACTTCCTTCTCAACTGTGATGAGTGAGTTTTACACTCATCCATTGACTACTTTTTGAACTTATTATTTGCTTAATCCTTGAGTTTTGTGTGTTTAACGGATGTTTTTAGTGTTTTTAGTTTCAGTGGTTGAAGTGTGGAAATTGGGAACAATATGCGAATAAATCAAGTGGAACAATGAGATGTGGAAATTGTGGGACGGACCGAGTACAAATGGGCATTAACAAATGGAAGAAGGGGCCAATGCAAGCAAGGAGTGGCAGGCCAATGGTGAATATTGAGTTGGGCTAAAGGCAATTTGCAGCTGGGCCAAAAGAAAGAAAATGGCCCAACAGTCCGTCAGTGTGGGCGGTCGCTCAGGTTGAGGTGGGCGGCCGCTCAGGAGAAAAAAATGTGAAGCTTGAACCTTCTGTTGGACTGGGCGACCGTGCAGGGATAGCTGGGCGACCGCTCACCAGCATGAGTGGTGATGACAAAATGTTTCTGAGGATCGGGCGACCGCCTGTGGGTGTTGTGGGCGACCGCCCACGAGGCGTTTTGCACATGAAGACCGGTGCAATTTGGAACGGCCGAGGAGTAATGGAAGAGATTAATTGTGACTGTTTATGGGGTTAATGTTGGTTAATTGCAGCATTAGTTTTTGGTGAACATGGGGGTTAATTTAAGACAATGGCTATTTAATTTTATGTTTTTTTTCAGTTTTTGGGGAGAGATATATAATGAGGGCTTGTTAATCTTCTCCATAGAGTTAGTTTTTCTGCAGAATATTTTCTTAGACATTTCTTGGTGTTCTTGCTTTCTAATGGCTAGCTAAACCTTTTAGTTCTTGGAATTGGAGGTAACATTTTATGTCTTAAGTTTTATTGTTCATCTTTATCTTAGTATTACTTGGGATAATCAAGTTGTTTTTAATGAAATTTTAGAACTTTTGTCTTGATCAAATAATTGTTCTTGAATTGTTTAGAATTTCAATTGTGAAACGCCAAATTTACAATTGAAATTAGTCTTGGCTTGATTTTCACAATTTGTTGAATCCTCGCCAAAAGATTCATAAGAATTGTGGTTTATTTTATGTTCTTAAGTTCTACAATGGGTTTCTAGCTAATCTATGAACGGGCCAAGGGAGTAGATTAGTTAGAAACACTTGATTGCAAATCACCCGCCAAAGTGTCCCAATCATATTTTCGTAAGAACAAAACCCCAAGTGTACTTTGATTGATGAATTATGAACCTTGAGCATAACTTGTGAAGCCAATTCCGGGAATTAGTCTCCTTATTATTGAACTCTTCTACAATCAAACTCTACTTAATTTTCGTATAAAATTTAGTTTTAAAACAAACCAAACAAATCCTTCACGTTACAACTTTTTGTTCTAGCAGTAATTCCTACACTTTAAATTTTGTGTCTCTGAGGTTCGACCCGACTTACCCTATTTACAAATCAATTGTAGATAGTTGAGTTGGAATTTTATTTTTGACGTTTTCGACGTTCGTCAAAATTTGGCGCCGTTGCCGGGGACTTGAAATTTAAAGTTGTTTTAATTATTTGCTATTGTGAATAATATTTTTGTGTATATATATATTTTTCTTTGTTTAGTGTTTTAACTTGGTGTCGCAGATTTGAATGTTTGGTCGTAGGTCACTACAACCCGATTTGTTACCAATTGACCATAACATTCATCGCGTCAACAAGAGGAAGCACCCGGAACCAAGCGATTCGGAAAGTGATTCGGTTTACTCTCATCAGTCCGAGATTTCCGATTCTGAAGAAGAAGTGAAAATGGCGGAACCACAAATGATGGGTGATTTTGCACGTCCGGTGATTGAACCATCTCCATCATGTATTGTACTCCCACAAGCAGCAAGGAGTTATGAGTTGAAGAACCTCCATTTCAACATGCTCCCTTCATTTCATGGGATGGCGTCGGAAGACCCAATTACCTTCATGAGAGAATTCTATAGCACCGTGCAAGGTTTTCCATTGGGGCAACTAACCGAAGAGCAGTTGAGAATGAGGTGCTTTGCTTACACGTTGAAGGATGCTGCCAAGACTTGGTTTATGGCACTTGCTCCGGCCTCTCTTAACACTTGGACGGAAGTCTACAACAAGTTCATGGCAAAGTTTTACTCCCATCAAAAGACGTCCGACTTGAGGTCCAAGATAATGTCTTTCAATCAAGAGCCGGGTGAAGCTTTTCATGAAGCTTGGGATCGATTCAAGATGTTGCTAGTCCAATGTCCTCATCATGGGTTTCCTTTAGCCCTCTTAAATCAGGCCTTCTATGATGGGTTGACTCAACAAGGTCAAGCCCAAGTGGATAACGCAGCCGGGGGTGCTATGGGTGAGAAAACTGCGGATGAAACAAGAGCCTTATATGAGAGATTTGGCATGAATTCGCAGCAGAAAAGTGTGAGAGGAGGAAGAAAAGGTGTCTATGAAGTTGAGTCCAATGATGTTCTAGCGCAACAAGTTTCGGCATTGACTACTCAAATGAAGAATTTCATGGGAATGATGACGGCTCAAAGTCAAGGGCGAAATCAAGGAGAGGGAAGTTCGGGCACGAGTTGTGTGATTTGTAACGTGAACTCCCATGATATTATGGGATGCCCATTGAGAGACCAATTCCCGGAATTTCTTGAGCAAGCAAATGCAATGAACACTTTTCAACCAAGAGTGAGGAATGATCCGTTTTCCAACTCTTACAATCCGGGTTGGCGGAATCATCCCAATTTCTCTTGGGGAGGAAATCAAGGGCAGGGTCAATTTCAGCAACAATACCAACCGCAAATGCAACAGTCGCAGCAACAAGGGCCTGCAAGGCCAAGTGTGGAGGAAACATTGCAGAAATTCATTCAAGCCGCCCAACAGAATCAAGTGATCATGGAACAACGAATGGGGAACCAAGAAGCTTCCCTGAAGAAGCTCGAAAATCAGATGGGTCAAATTGCCGAGGCACTCCAAAAGCACAATCCGGGTACACTACCGAGTCAACCGGAACAAGCAAAGGCCGTCACCCTGAGGAGTGGTAAGACTCTTCAGGAGGTACACTCTTCTCCTTCTCCTATAGATAATAACAAAATGCATGAGAGTGAAGTGGTGGTTGAGGAACGAGTTGAAGTGACTCCCGAGGAGAAACTTCCAACTCCACCTCTTAAGCCTTATGTGCCTCCTGTTCCTTTTCCCGGGAGATTGGTCAAGAATAAGGTCGAAACACAATTTAAAGAGTTGTATGACATGCTTTCTAAGGTGAATGTAAATTTGCCTTTGCTCAATGTAATTAAAAATATTCCTTCATATGCTAAATTTTTCAAGGAATTGAGCACAAATAAAAGAAAGTATGCCCCGAACGAAAAAATTGTGGTTTTCGGACCAAGTTAGTCTTCATGTTTTTGAAAAGAATTTGCCTCCTAAGCTTAAAGACCCGGTAGTTTTAATGTGATGATTTCTTTGGGGGACTCTAAGAAAGTGAGGGCAATGTTAGATTTAGGAGCTAGCATTAACTTGTTGCCTTATTCTTTGTTTGTGGAGCTTGGGTTGGGTGAACTAAAACCTACTACTATGACCTTGCAACTTGCGGACCGTTCGGTCAAATATCCAAAGGGAATAGTAGAAGATGTTTTAGTTCAAGTTGATAAATTAATTATCCCGGTTGATTTTGTGGTTCTTGATATGGAAAGAGATTCTAAAGATGTGAATGAGGTCCCTATTTTGTTGGGGAGACCTTTTATGGTTACCGCGGATGCGGTGATTAATGTGAAAGATGGAAGTTTGTCTTTGACTGTCATGGATGAAATTGTCAATTTCTCTATCTTTGATTCCATGAAAAAGCCATATGAGGTTAATGAGTGTTTATTTTGTGATGTTGCTGAAAATCCTTTGTTTCTTGAGCCGGATGTTGAGGGCTCTTTTGTTTCCGAGTATGTGGATGAGTTAGTTATGGAAGGTGTTTTTGATAAAAATGAGGCGAGGGCCATTCTTGCGGAGATGGATGTTATGGAGGAAATTACTGAAAAGGTTCCTTTAGAATCTTTAGGTAATTTTAATCCTAAGCATTTGCCATCTATTGTCTCTCCTCCCGAATTGGATCTTAAACAACTTCCATCTAGCTTAAAGTATGCTTTTCTTGGTGCAAATGATTCTTTGCCTGTTATTATTGCTTCGGACTTAACAGAATTGCAGGAAAGAAGGTTGTTAGATGTGTTGAAGCGACACAAGTCCGCACTTGGTTGGAGCATTACGGACATAAAAGGAATAAGCCCAACCATGTGTATGCACAAAATCCATATGGAGGATGATGCCAAGCCAGTCCCGGCAGAATCAAGGAGGATGAATCCGCACATGCTTGAAGCGGTAAGAAAGGAAGTCTTGAAACTGTTGGATGCGGGTATTATCTATCCTATTTCCGATAGTAAGTGGGTAAGTCCTGTTCATGTGGTTGCTAAAAAATCCGGAATTACTGTCGTTAAGAATGAGGATAATGAGCTTTTGCCTACTAGAATGGTCACTGGTCAACGCATGGTTATCGATTACCGAAAACTTAATGCGGCGACTAGAAAGGATCACTTTCCTTTGCCTTTTATTGACCAAATTCTAGAGAGGCTAGCTGGTCAAGAATATTATTGTTTCTTAGATGGTTTTTCAGGTTATAATCAGATTCCCATTGCTCCGGAAGATCAGGAAAAGACCACATTTACATGCCCTTTTGGAACATTTGCATATCGGAGGATGCCCTTCGGTTTATGCAATGCTCCCGCTACATTCCAAAGGTGCATGATGTCGATCTTTTCCGAGATGATTGGTAGGTTTGTTGAGGTATTTATGGATGATTTTTCGTTATATGGTAATTCGTTTGATGCATGCTTAGATAATTTGACTTTGGTTCTTAAAAGATGTTGTGATACCAATTTAACTTTAAGTTGGGAAAAAAGTCATTTTATGGTTAAGCATGGAATTGTGTTGGGTCATTTGGTGTCAAGAAAAGGGATTGAAGTTGACAAGGCAAAAATTGAGATAATTTCTAAATTGCCTCCGCCAACAAATGTTAAAGGAATTCGTAGCTTTCTTGGTCATGCGGGTTTTTATCGGCGTTTTATAAAAGATTTTTCTAAAATTTGTAAGCCGTTAACAAACTTGCTTGCTAAGGAGACGGAATTTGTCTTTAACCAAGAATGTCTCAATTCTTTTAATTTGTTGAAGGAGAAATTGACTTCAGCCCCTATTCTTGTGGGTCCGGATTGGACCCAACCTTTTGAGATAATGTGCGATGCATCCGATTTTGCGGTGGGTGCAGTTTTGGGACAGAAAATCGATAAAAAGTCACATGTGATCCAATATGCAAGTAGAATGTTGAATGATGCTCAATTGAACTATACTACAACCGAGAAGGAATTCTTGGCGGTGGTATTTGCTTTGGAAAAATTCCGTTCTTACTTGCTTGGATCTAAAGTGATTATTTATTCGGACCATGCTGCATTACGTTATTTGCTGTCCAAACAAGATGCCAAACCCCGATTGTTAAGATGGATGTTACTTTTACAAGAATTTGACATTTCCATCAAAGACAAAAAGGGTTGTGAGAATGTTGTGGCGGATCACTTGTCTAGACTTGAAAAGGGGTGTGTGAGTGAAATTCCTTTGAATGAAAATTTCCCCGATGAGCAGTTATTTGGTGTTAAGGATTGTGAACCTTGGTATGCCGACATTGTAAATTTTTTGGCTACGGGGGTTCTAAATCCAGATTTTTCAAGTCAAGAGAGGAAAAGATTTTTGTCAATGGTTAAGCAATATTATTGGGATGACCCATATTTGTTTAAACATGGTCCCGATATGGTTATTCGTAGATGCATTCATGAAAATGAGCAACAAAATGTTCTCTCTTTTTGTCATGAATTGCATTGTGGAGGTCATTTTAGTGGAAAGAAAACCGCTCAAAAGGTGTTACAATCGGGTTTCTTTTGGCCAAGTCTTTTTAAAGATGCATACATTTTTAGTAAAAGTTGTGACAGGTGCCAAAGAACCGGTAACATTGGTAAGCGGGATGAAATGCCTCTCACGAATAACTTGGTTGTGGATTTGTTTGACGTATGGGGCATTGATTTTATGGGTCCTTTTGTTGTTTCGTGTGGGTTTGAGTACATTTTAGTGTCGGTGGATTATGTGTCAAAGTGGGTGGAAGCAATTCCTACCCGTACTAACGATGCTAATGTTGTTGTCAAGTTTGTCAAAGATGTGATTTTTAGTAGGTTTGGCGTTCCAAGGGCGATGATAAGTGATGGTGGTTCTCACTTTTGCAACAAAATTTTTGGAGCACTAATGAAGAAGTATGGGGTGAAGCACAAGGTTGCAACCGCGTACCATCCCCAAACTTCCGGGCAAGTAGAAGTGAGTAACAAGCAAATAAAAGCCATTCTTGAAAAGACGGTAAAGCCAAACAGGAAGGATTGGGCCTTGAGGTTAAATGATGCATTGTGGGCGTACCGTACCGCCTACAAAACGCCAATTGGAATGAGTCCTTACCGGCTAGTCTTTGGGAAAGCTTGTCATTTGCCGGTGGAGATTGAGCACAAGGCATTTTGGGCAATCAAGGAGTTGAATATGGATTTGCAACTAGCCGGTGAGCAAAGGTTACTTCATTTGAATGAGCTTGAAGAGCATCGGTTGGAGGCATATGAGAACTCCCGGTTGTACAAGGAAAGAACAAAAAGGTACCATGACAAAAAGATTTTGCACAAGGAACTTATTCCGGGAAGCAAGGTATTGTTATTCAATTCAAGATTGAAGCTTTTCCCGGGAAAGTTACGTTCTCGTTGGAGTGGTCCGTTTGAAGTAGTGAACGTATACTCTCATGGAGCCGTGGAGTTGGTGAATCCGGTTACGAACAATAGGTTCAAGGTCAATGGACAAAGAGTGAAGCCTTATTTTGATGGAGCTTTGGGATTGAAGGATGTTGAGAGGATCGAGTTGAAGGATCCGTAGGCGTTGAGAAAGTCATTCCGTCGAGCTAACGACGTTAAACAAAAGCGCTGCTTGGGAGGCAACCCAAGGTAAGTAGTGTATTGTAGTACCCTTAAATTTAATTTTTTCTTTGTTTTCATCACTTTGAGGACAAAGTAATCATTAAGTTTGGGGGTGGAGAGTTTTAGTTTTCATTTTGGTTTTCATTTTATGGGTTGCTTGTCAGTTAAAATGAAAAAAAGAAAGCTTTGTTTTCTTGTATTTCGGGAACGTGTCGAACTACGGTGACCTGAGCCTATTGTTGTTGGGTAGTCTGCTCACATCAATGGGGACGTAGGCAGCGAAAGTGCGGTCAAAATATGGGTCGAATTGTAATGTATCAATGGATATTATGCTTGGTGTTTGTTTTTGTGGTGTTGTGCAGATTTTGAGACAGCAAAAATCCCACTGGACGTGTGGGCGACCGCCCATGTCGATGAGGGCGACCGCCCACGGTTGATTTGCAAAATGGTTGAAGTTACTGTACTGATGGGCGACCGCCTATGGTCAAGTGGGCGGCCGCCCAGAGCTGTTGGGAAATTGAAATGAACTTGCTGTACAGGTGGGCGACCGCCCAAGTAGGAGTGGGCGACCGCCCACATTGGAAATGCCTAAAGGTTTGAAGCTACTGGACAACTGGGCGACCGCCCATGGTCAGGTGTGCGACCGCCCACATGGCGAATCTGGCGTTTCAAAATTTGAATCCCTAACCCAACCGTCCCTTATTTTTCTCTCTCTCTTAAACACACCAATTATTCCCTCTTCCTCTCTCTAAAACCTCCGCCCCTCCCTCTTCATCTCTCTAAAAATCCTCTCCCAAATCACTCAATTCTTCTAACTTTCTTCCAAAATTTCTCTTCCCCACCATACCCAACCCCCCTTAACCAAGATTGAAGGCCCTACATCACCATTGTTGCAAGGATTTTGAAGAAATTGTATTGAAGAGTTTGCAAGGGTAGAAAAGGTTGACAAATATCTGATTTTTGAAGTCCAAAGCCAAGCTTGGGGTGGAAATTGTTGTTCAAAGAAGGAGTCTTCTTCCAAGTTTATCTTCATCTTTTCCGGCGGAATTCCGGCGACTTTTTCGGCGAATTTTTCAGGGCAAGTAAGGTTTTCAATTCCATTTTCTTAGTACCTAGTGTGGAATTTGTGGGTTTTTATTTAAAAAATGTCTAGAAGAAGAAATGCCCCTGTCCCGGAACCGGAGGTTGAGTTTGATGAAACAAGGTTTGTGAGTGCTAAAGCGCAGTCATTTTTTGAAAAATACTCAACCAAAGGATTTGCTGTGGAAAATGAATTTAATCCCGCGGAACTTGAGTTGGATGGCATTTTTGCAAATTATGGCTGGGGTAACTTGGCGAGACGTCCTTCCAATAAAGGGTCGAAAGTATTGGTGCGGGAATTTTATGCCAATGCTTTTGAGGAAGGGCAAGTGAGGAAGTTTGGTTGGGTGAGAGGAAATAATGTGTACTATAATGCTGAAGATATCAATACCTATTATGGAATGGCATCGCCTGTTGTGTGTGATTATCACTCTAATGCACAGATCATGGAATCGAATGTGGCGGGTAACCTTCATATGTTGGAGCCGTCTTTTGTTAATATTGATGTAACATTGTTGCGGAATGGGAATGTGAAAAAGGCGCGAGACATGGATTTGAGAATGCGGGCTCTGCACCGTTTTATTTGTGAGCGCATAATGCCCACTTCGCACTACAATGATGTGCATTGGAGGAGAGCATTGTTAATGAATATTGTGTTGACCGGTCAAAGGTTCAATACGGGACGGGCAATGTCAAGGGAGATAGTGAACACCATTAGGACTATCGGGCGATGCACTTTTAATTTTCCGTTGTTGATATCTGGAATGATAGAGAGGAGGGGGGTGAGTTTTCCGCGGTTGAGGATTGTGAGGGACATCGTGTCAAGTGGTACAGCTGTTAGTAAGAGGTCCCTGGTTGTTAAGGGGCATGCTCACTTACAGCCGGGTGAAGGTTCGTCTAGGGGAGTGAGAGGAAATGAGGAGAATGAAGATATGGAGGAGCATGAGTTTACTCCTACGGAGGCGGCCTACTATGTGGGAGGCCATGTAGATGCTCTATCAGAGGAGGTCAGTCAGCTCCGGGGGCATTATGAGACTATGGATCAGCGGTTGGGGAGGATGGAGTCGATGGCTACTGAGGAGTTTTATGCTGCCAGTATGTGGAGGCAGCGTATGGAGGATGCTCAATCGGAGATGTTCCAGGAGATGATGCACAGGCTTCCTCCTCCTCCACCGCCTCAGCACATCCCATACCAACCGCCACGATACCGTACCCCGGAGCAGATGAGTGGATGGGGTACTTGGGAGCAGCAACAGCAGCAGCAAAATCAGCAACAACAACAACAGCAGCAGCAGGGTTCGAGCGGAAGTGGCTCGGTGGGTCCTTGGGACCAATTTTGGAGATAGTTGGTAGTTGAAGGTACCCCTTATCCTTTCTTTTATTTTGTGCATTAGGGACAATGCATATTTTAAGTTTGGGGGTGTGGGGTACTTTGGTTGTTTGTATATGCTTCATGTTAGTTAGAAAAAGAAAAAATAATTAGCTATGTCTTTTTTTTGTAGATAATCATTAACATTCTTGGTGTTCCCTAATTGCATATGATGGATTGTGACCGTTAGGAAGGATAAATTGGGTGTAAATATGTTTATGCAAGTTGGTATATTTTTTGGTTAATTGTGTTATATTACTTAAGAGTTATAATTGAGTCATAAATCTCTTAGTTGTAAGTTTGGGCATTTGTGAAAGTTTGCTCCTTGTTGATAATTTTTGATCCAATTTTTATAAAGTTTAGAGTACACCATCATCTTTTAAGTTAATGAATTTATGTGTCAAATAGCAACACTAGGCAAGTTTTGTGAGGAGTATTCCTTGGTTGTGAGTGGAACCCCCCCTTGTGATCTTGAAAAAAAAAAAAAAAGAAAAAGAAAAAGAAAAATTTAAAATAAAATGAGAGCAATGGCAATGCAATGTGTATTCGGTGAAACCTCCAGACGTGTAGATTAATCGGTTAGGGATTATTCTAGCTTAACCAGATTACGGGTATGCAGTAGCGTTATGGAGGAAGAGCTTTACCGCCGTGATGGTCCGTAGCAAGCTCGATACTGAAATGGCTAACTCTCAAAGCATTTAAATAAATCTCTACTTAGTATTAGGGGCATGGAGTTCGCTGCTACAGTGTTCCCTACTTGAACGGTAGATGATTTTAAAAAGGTGCTAAAAGAATCAAGTTTGGGGGGGGGTGTAGTTGTTTCTTGGGAGTATTCATGTTTTATGCTTAAAGTTGTTGTTGTTTGATAAATAAAGTCAATAAACTAAGAGATGGTTGGTGTACTTAGCTTTATAAATATGGATCATGGTTGTGAATAAGAGAAAGATGTTAATGCATAAAGAGATTTATGGTGCAATTATAATGGTTAAGTAATATTTTACAATTAACGGAAAATATATTGATACTTGCATTGTGAAAAATTTTATCCTGCGGTTGATGGTATTATGTAATATATGCAATTGTGGAATGCAAGAATGGAGGGACATAGTTAATTGTTTGTTAGAGTAGTTTGTTTCTAATTTTGTTTGTTAGTTTGTTTTAGTGTTTGCTCGAGGACTAGCAAATGTATAAGTTTGGGGGTATTTGATGAGTGAGTTTTACACTCATCCATTGACTACTTTTTGAACTTATTATTTGCTTAATCCTTGAGTTTTGTGTGTTTAACGGATGTTTTTAGTGTTTTTAGTTTCAGTGGTTGAAGTGTGGAAATTGGGAACAATATGCGAATAAATCAAGTGGAACAATGAGATGTGGAAATTGTGGGACGGACCGAGTACAAATGGGCATTAACAAATGGAAGAAGGGGCCAATGCAAGCAAGGAGTGGCAGGCCAATGGTGAATATTGAGTTGGGCTAAAGGCAATTTGCAGCTGGGCCAAAAGAAAGAAAATGGCCCAACAGTCCGTCAGTGTGGGCGGTCGCTCAGGTTGAGGTGGGCGGCCGCTCAGGGGAAGAAAAAAAATGTGAAGCTTGAACCTTCGTTGACCGGGCGACCGTGCGGGGATAGTGGCGACCGCTCACCAAGCATGAGTGGTGATGACAAAATGTTTGGAGGAGGGCGACCGCCCAGGGGTGTTGTGGGCGACCGCCCACGAGGCGTTTTGCACATGAAGACCAGGCAATTTGGAACGGCTGAGGAGTAATGGAAGAGATTAATTGTGACTGTTTATGGGGTTAATGTTGGTTAATTGCAGCATTAGTTTTTGGTGAACATGGGGGTTAATTTAAGACAATGGCTATTTAATTTTATGTTTTTTTTCAGTTTTTGGGGAGAGATATATAATGAGGGCTTGTTAATCTTCTCCATAGAGTTAGTTTTTCTGCAGAATATTTTCTTAGACATTTCTTGGTGTTCTTGCTTTCTAATGGCTAGCTAAACCTTTTAGTTCTTGGAATTGGAGGTAACATTTTATGTCTTAAGTTTTATTGTTCATCTTTATCTTAGTATTACTTGGGATAATCAAGTTGTTTTTAATGAAATTTTAGAACTTTTGTCTTGATCAAATAATTGTTCTTGAATTGTTTAGAATTTCAATTGTGAAACGCCAAATTTACAATTGAAATTAGTCTTGGCTTGATTTTCACAATTTGTTGAATCCTCGCCAAAAGATTCATAAGAATTGTGGTTTATTTTATGTTCTTAAGTTCTACAATGGGTTTCTAGCTAATCTATGAACGGGCCAAGGGAGTAGATTAGTTAGAAACACTTGATTGCAAATCACCCGCCAAAGTGTCCCAATCATATTTTCGTAAGAACAAAACCCCAAGTGTACTTTGATTGATGAATTATGAACCTTGAGCATAACTTGTGAAGCCAATTCCGGGAATTAGTCTCCTTATTATTGAACTCTTCTACAATCAAACTCTACTTAATTTTCGTATAAAATTTAGTTTTAAAACAAACCAAACAAATCCTTCACGTTACAACTTTTTGTTCTAGCAGTAATTCCTACACTTTAAATTTTGTGTCTCTGAGGTTCGACCCGACTTACCCTATTTACAAATCAATTGTAGATAGTTGAGTTGGAATTTTATTTTTGACGTTTTCGACGTTCGTCAAACTGCCTTCCTGTCCTTCTCCGAAATCTCTGCTGTTGCAGCTGCGATAGCACCTGTGGGAATGGCTATTGCTTTGCCATTTGAATCCCGACGATCCCTGATTGGAGCGGCCACTGGGGCCCACAACCCTTGTCTCTGAACAGGGCTTTCATCTTGATTTTTCAAATACTAAAACTATTCTTCCCATTAAACTTGTCAGTTGGTGATTCAATTCCTTATCCCATCTTTTTCTGCATTGAAAAACCTTATACCTTTCTCAACCTGACTGGGATGTGATACCAGTTTGATAGAACAGAGTATATGTAGAAGATAGAAAACAAACAACAATCACACAACACACAAATATACATGGTTCACCAATTTGGATACGTCCACGTCCAGAGGGAGAGAATATTATTATCAACTGAAAATCAATAGATTACAATCTCTAATCTAGTGTACGAATTTGGACAGAAGAATTCATGGCTGTGTGAACCCTAGATCTAGAAAACAGATAAGAAAGAAAACTTTAGAACCCTAGAATTATTGATATGAATACCACACTATAATTATTGAAAAACTGTTAGGGAATAAGGGGTATTTATACTACATACTGTTAACCATGCAGGGTTTTCAAACCTTGCATAGAATTTGCCGCAAGCCAGACCCAAATTGTACTACAAAAAAAAGGGGCTTTTATCACACTTTCTTTTGTGACGGTCCGTCGAACCGTGACAAAAGAATGATATTGCGTCACGGTCTTCTATTACCGTAACATTAATTTTTTTGGTCACGGTCCTTTGGGTAACCGTAATAGAACCATGTCAAACCTGGGTCACATTAAAAAAAAAAAAAAAAAAAGGTTAAAATTTAATTCTAATCACCCACGTTTTATTATTCAAATAAATTTCTACACAACCTTTTAATCCTCAATCCCAATTTCCCCAAAATATAAAAACAAAAATTTCCCTCCATGACTTCCAGTTCCCTCCACGACTTCCCTCCCTCTGAAACCCTCGACTTCCATTCCCTCTGAAACCCTCAATTCCGTAAATCCCAAAATCCCCAAAATTCTCAAATCACGCACGGCGGCGGCGGCGGCGAAAGCTTGTAAGTACGAAAATATCACTTCTCTTTCTCTATTTTGTATTCTCTACGTTATCTCTCATTCTGAATCGCGAATTCCATCTACAGATTGAAGCCATCTTAGTCTAAGCTGCAAAAATTGAGGTTGAAATATTGGTTCTCTCGTTCCAGGTAAAGCATATATCCTTTGCCCCTTCTATAAATGCTAGGATATACTATTTGGTAAATAATTTCTCGGGTTCAGTTGCTTATTTCGATTTCCTGTGGTTTTATAATACCCATTTGTTTTATGTGTGTGGACTCTTATGCTATGTGTTCGTAATATTACTCTCTCCGTCTCATAATAAATGTTCTCATTCCGAATTACCAATTCATCACTTATGTATCCATCGTGTACAGATCTGCATATACAACCCTAATCTTGAATTTACTGGGATCACTGGAAACTATTACTCTATCAAAATTGGCATACTATTATATAACTCAATTGATGTTCCATACTCGTATAAAGATAAGAACCTTTAAGATTTATAGCTAGAGAAAGGTGCCCTTTTATTGCAGAAGATTGCAAATACCCTTTTATCTACAACATGCTTCCCCTAATAGGAAAAGCATTGGCCCTCCTTCAAGAGTTTTTCATATGGTTAAAATAAAAATGTTAGAGCTCAAATTCTTATCCAAAATCTTTCCTTAATGTAATCTTGAAATATTATCTGTAAATATTAGGTAAAGAAAATGGCATTACTTTACATGATTTTTAAATTGGTTCAGAAGAAATGTGACTGAAGGTCAGCAAATATGTTCTCAGGAAAACAAAATATTTCATGATTTAGAAGACAGCCTTTAATGTAATCTTGAAATATTATCTGTAAATATTAGGTAAAGAAAATGGCATTACTTTACACATAGGCGCTACAAGAACTACTCCAAACCACTCACGTGGTTCCTTCATATGCACTTTGAGAGCAACTGCGCCACCCATGGATTGACCTAATATAAATCGGGGTAGCCCTCTTACTTCTGGTCTTCCTGCCGATTGCAGATCAAAGTAAAAGTTAGTTGTAAACTACCCTACAAACTTTGGTAATAGGGTGCATAACTGCAATGAACTAAAAGAGATTAACTGAAGAATCGTTTTAAATTCTCAATCTAGACAAATTATAAGGGGTAGTTAAGTTTTCAAATTTATAAATAGTAAGATAGATTATCGATTAAAAAAAAAAAAAGAGACAGGGGTACCTTTGATTATTGTATATTGTTCAATTACATTGTCAACTAAATCATCAAAACTGGGGATATAACCGTGCAGCCCTTCAGAGAGCCCAAAACCAGGATGATCGATGGCATAAACACCATAACCAGCAGCGGCAATAAACTTAGCAATACCTGTAATACAATTTCAAAGGCATATCATACACTTTCATTGCATCCGTAGCCAATCGTGAATGAAAATAGCGAAATAAAAAAAAATTGTTGTCGTGAAATGCATAATGAACTAACCTTCAAAGAAAAACGTGCATGTATCGCCATATCCATGACAGAAACACACAGCCGCCTTTATTCGAACACCAGGCTCTGGTAACCAACTCTTACAAAATATTTCTTGACCCTTTGAGTTTTTCTCATACCACTACAAAGTCCAAGAACATAGTCTTAGCTACTAATCAGCTAAAAATGCATCCCCTTTCCAGTTAAAGACTCCATTTTTAACTTTAATTTTTATGGTAAACTTGACAGGATATTGACCAAAGATTTACATAAACCTATATGTTGTTACAAAGTTTTAGTGAGTACTACAAATTCAGTGGATTTGAACAAACAATTGTCAATCTTGATTACATTCCACTACTCAATCATCTCCCAATGCAAAGTTCACCAATACATTTATACTCTCTCCATCCCAAAAATGTAATCCCTCCGTCCCAAAATGAATGTGATCAGAGCAAATATGAAAGTTTTTTGGGACATTCATTTTGGTACGGAGTTAGTAGCTATCTTTCCCTTTTCATATGTGACTTGTCCCCCCCAAAAAAAATTCTCATTTTCAGAGAATGTAGTAATTTTATGTACAAGTTCACCTCTCGAACACACACATGGTCAAAATGTGAAACACACAGAGAGAGAGAGAGAGAGAGAGAGAGAGAGAGAGAGAGAGAGAGAGAGAGAGAGAGGAGTCACTGACCTCTTCAGTCCTGATTCCAGTAGGAGCCGACCATCACAAAAGCAACAGAAACAAAAACCAAATCAAAGTCAAAATTCAAAACAAACCTTATGAATCAAAAAAGTCAACTGCAAGCCCGCAATAAAATATTTCAAAAAAAAAAAAAAAATCCAATTTTATGCAGATAGATAACAAAAAAAAAAAAATTCCAATTTTATGCAGATAAATTGGTTAAAATAAAAATGTTAGCGCCTATGTGTAAACATTGCTCCTGAACCAATTTTTCTTCATGTTGCTGAATTTTTAAATCACTACTAGCGTTCATTACATGAGTTACATTTTGTAGAAAATGAAGAATTTGAACTCATAAGAAACTTAACAATTTTATGCAGATAGATAACAAAGAAACTTAGCGATTCAAGTTCCATCAGCAATTCCACATAGAGATCTGTAGCATAGCTCAAGAGGTTCCTAAACGACTAAGCGTACAGGTATTATCATTTAGCAAGATATTATCAAATGCAATCTATTCATGTAAGTATACTTTTTCGTCCAGTTCCCACAGTTGGATACTTATTTCATGTAATTGTTCTTCTTTAGTTAATTTTCTTGATAAGAACTATCTGGAAGGAGAACAAGTGACTAGCCTGTCAAGTTTTTTCATTTACTGCCTTTTGTTTTGATTTTAGCTTGACGCGTCTCCTTAATCGATGTATGTCTTTCCATTTTCCAGCTAAGCTTAGTGAGAAACAGTGCCAACCTGAAACGCAGCTGAAGTTCATTATTGAAGCTTGGCTACAGGTACATCTATGTTCCTTGTGTATCTGAAGTTCCCTCTGTTCTCATTCATTATTCATTTTAATGTAGTATTGGGCCATTTATATTCTCCAGTACGATTTATTGTTAATATGAAAAAAATCTCCAGCTTTTTTATCTTTATTATAATACTCCCTCTGTCCCTAAATGAATGTCGGAAAAAATCTCAAATTTGCTCTTGATCAAGAGCAAATTTGAAACTTTTTTCGAAATTCATTTAGGGATGGAGGGAGTACAACTTTTCTTATCAAAGAGTCTGAGCATCCTAGGTTGTAAATAATTGCTGGTTCTTATTCTTAAATATGAGTACTTTCAGTTCTCCTTTCGATTCTGATATACTCACTTAATCAGCAGACCTTTACAGGTACTTGTCAGTTATGAGATTGTTATCTGATAGGATGAGATGAATGTTTGGTTATATACTATACATTTAGCAAGATATTATCATTTCATTGTCATTTTGAATAAAGATTGCACCTTTATTTTAATATTTCGTTGAATATCTTTGCATCTCCGTGAAAAGTATTTGTTATTGCACTATCTACATATTTACTCTTTAATATACAGGTTGTACTTTTTGGAAGAAATATGGACAAAAGTTGGATTCAATTAAAGGATAGAGCTTCAGAAAAATACTTTAAAGGGGTTGAGGAATTTTTGAAATTTGCTTTCACCGGTGAAACTACCGAAAAATGTCCATGCAAAAAATGCAAGAATCGCTTCTTTATGGATATAAATAAGATGAGGGGTCATTTGATCTGGAATGGATTTTGGCCAGATTATACATGTTGGCATGTTCATGGTGAGACTTTTCAAGCTTCTAATAATGATGATATCAATGTACATGCAACTGAAACACACGTGGGGGATGACGTCATTGGCATGGTGCGAGATGCATTTGGAGTAACAAACTTTGATGCTTCCATAGACAATGAAGAAAATATATCTGGTGATGGTGATCGTTGGCAGGGTGCTGATGAAGAAACTAAAAAGTTTTACAAGCTTATTGAAGATGCACAACGACCTCTGTATGAGGGATGTGATAGTTTCACATCACTATCTTTTCTAGTGAGACTTTTGAATGTGAAAGTGACATGTAAAATGACTAATAAGGCTGTCACCGAAATTCTTAATGCAATACGTGAGGCGTTCCCTGAGGCACTTTTGCCAAAATCGTATTATGAGGCTCAGAAAATAACTTCAAACTTGGGATTCAGCTACGAAACATGGGATGCTTGCAAAAATAATTGTATGTTGTATCGGAATGAGGATAAGGATCTTGATAGATGTCCCATTTGTCAATGTTCTAGGTATGTAGAAGTAGATAGCAACAATCAAAGCAACATGAGTGATAAAAGAATAGGGAAGAAAATCCCCCATAAGCAAGTGAGGTACTTTCCCCTAAAACCAAGATTGAAAAGGTTATTCATGTCTACGCATACCGCCTCCCTTATGAAATGGCATGCTTCAGAGGAACGTATTGATGATGGTGTGATGAGGCATCCTGCAGATTCCCCTGCATGGAAAGCTTTTGATCAGCGAAACCCACAGTTTGGGAGCGATGCTCGAAATATAAGATTTGGTTTAGCTTCCGATGGATTCAATCCGTATGGTAATATGAGTAGTTCTCATAGTACTTGGCCAGTAGTTTTGATTCCATATAATATGCCTCCTTGGTTATGCATGAAGCAATCTAATTTCATTTTGTCAGTACTTATTGATGGTCCTGACGGTCCAGGTGATAAGATTGATGTGTATCTACAACCTTTGATTGATGAGCTGAAGGAATTGTGGTTTAATGGTATTGATGCTTATGATGCATCTAGTAAGGAGATGTTTAAATTGCATGCCGCATTAATGTGGACAATTAATGATTTTCCTGCATATGCTAATTTGTCGGGTTGGAGTACAAAAGGTCGCTTTGCGTGTCCATGCTGTAACAAGAAGACAAAATCCCGTTGGTTAT
Organism: Adenophora triphylla var. japonica; assembly: GCA_022495995.1. NCBI lineage: Eukaryota > Viridiplantae > Streptophyta > Magnoliopsida > Asterales > Campanulaceae > Adenophora > Adenophora triphylla. Next base: position 57,443 of record JAFEMH010006980.1, read on the forward strand.
ATTATGGGAAAAAATTTTGTTACTTAGGCCATCGACGTTGGTGTAAGTGCTCCAATTTGAGCTTGTTAGAATTTTCGTTAGAAAATTAACGAAAGTTATAACATTTCTAACAATTCCTAACAATCCTAACTTTTCTAACAAAGTGAGGGTAAAATGGGCATTGTTATTTAAGGCTAAACCTCAAAAAGAATCTCAAAAAGCAAAACAAAAGGAATAAAACCACAAATAGCAATGGCTGGAAACACAAAACTGGCTGTTAATTTGAAATTTCAAAAAGATTATTCCTCTTGTCCAAAGCCTCGAAGCCGCATTTAATGAACAAGGCACGCTGCAGTCCCATCCGCGCGGATGGGTTTGTAATTTTCAGAGGGCTATAAATTGAGCCCTCCAGTCACAAAAATAAGGAGCCACAACACATTTTGCACCGAACCTCTGGCGAAATATAGAGAGAAAACAGTGAGAATTCACTTGAATTGTCACCATTTTCTCTCCAATCTTTCCCAATTCATACTCATCCACTCACTCTCATATTAAAGCCCTAAACACTCATACATACAAGCCAAACACTCAAGAACACAAGGAAGATTGGTAAACCCTCCTTCTCCTAACCCTAAATCTCATCCATGCATGCATCTTCAAACTACAAAATGTAGTTCTTTCATCTTCTTGCTCTAGATCTAAGAAGATCACCATGGAAGACCATCTCCATGGATGATCTTCTACAAAGATCAACATTATTTTCAAGTTCTCTTACTTTCTTGCAAAGAAAACTCATTTTCAAAACCCTAAAACCCATTTTCAAGCATAAAATCTCATTTTCAAAGGATAAAATCCCCTCCCCAAGCAAATGAAATGCTTAGTCCTAATGTACTCCCAAGGATGGTTTGGTATAGTTGATTCACCACTAAAATGTCTAGTGATCACTAACCAAAACCTAGGGAAATGGGGACAAGCATGGATGCAAAACCCCCCTTAAAATCATATTTTCTTTCTTGAGAAGTTGCTGTCCAGTAGCAATTTTCCCAGACCTCAGTCCATTGTCTTAATTTTTGGACACAGATGAACTTGGAATTTGGTGTTGACTACAAAACACTTTTTGTAGCCAACATCCAGAGCTTTCCAGACATATTTTTACTTTATTTTTTGGGTGAGTAAAACTCCTCTTTTCAAATTTTCTTTCAGAGGCTAGTTCATCAGCTTCTGGGAATCCAGATCTCATATCTGAGGTTTCCAGAAGGTTTTGACCCTCAAATCTTCTCCAAAATGGAAAATTCCTTCGCACAAACCTTATTTAAGGTGTCTAGAACAACTTTCATTCTCTGAGTTTATCCAGATTATGAAGTTTTAAGACCCTTGAATACATTTCAAAATCAAAGGTCCACTGCCTTTTTCATTCTGGCAGAAATGGCTCTCAACTTCAAAAGGTCTTTTGAGTACCAAATCTCAATCCAAAAATCCCCCAAAATCATGGGATTAGTTTAAAGTCTTGAAAAGATATCCCTATTTTTACTTTTCTGAGTTTCAAAGTATTTTGGCCAAAACACACACACACACACACACACATACAAATGATTTTCAGCTTGGAAGACTCGTTTTACGAGGCATTCCGGGTGCACACTAACGTCCTTCCCGGCGTGTAACATGACCTCCGAACCTAAATCTCTGATCTCGGGCTTTTTTCAAAGTTTTGGCCCTCAAAATTAAAATGGCGTGGCAACTCCGTTTCGTTGATTTTTTCAAACAAAAATGGGAAAATTTTCGACACAATCACACATCATCACAGTGGCGACTCCGCTGGGGACTAAGCTTTTTTTAAAAAATGGTATTTGGTATATTGGTGGAAACCACTAAATTTCCCGTTATCGCCTCCTAACACGAGTCGGGGATAAATTGTGGTCTAACAATCCCACGTACCGGTATCACCGTTTTCAAAAAAAAAAAGCTTTTGAGGGTCAAGCTTCCGTCCGGCTTTGAAAATCATTTTTGTGTGTGTGTTGATTTTTGCACAGTTTTCATGTTGTTTTGGCCGCCTCGGAGAAAGTCAAAATTTTGACTGTCGGAATAATGTCCCTAACTGTCGGAATTTTCGTGCTTATGTGCTCATTAAAAATTTCAAAAAAAAAAGGATTTTCAAAAAAAAAAGAAGAAGAAAATTCTCAAAAAAAAATCATGCATCATATTTTTAAGACACATAAAAAAAAAATCTCTATTTTACTCGTAAAAGAATATAGATCGCTTGCACACTACGCGCACGTGACCGTACACCGCACACTACGTCCTTAACCCGGGAAATCCTTGTCGCGGTCCGTTTGGTCTTATTACGCTCTCGAATGAGCACAGACTACCCAAACATCCCATGGAGCCTCGTGTCGACCATGCACTTGTCCGTGACACACTTTGTCCGAGACCCGGTTGGTTTTTAGTCCGGTCTCGTGTCATGCCCCGTCCGTGTATAGACCTTTCCTTTCAAGCCTTTGTCGGCATACCGACTCAATATCTTTCGGGACCCTTATCGCCGAAGTTCCGCCGGTTTTCCGCCGCAGACTTTGACCAAGATATTGACCGGCGCCTTGACTTCGGCTCGACCGGCACAAATTATACACCGACTCCCAAAGATTGACACCGAGTCATCAAGGATTAATGAATATTCCATGCCTAATTACGGCTTAACCGACGACAAGTCAAGATCAATTGTGGACGCTTATCGCCCAAATCATGCCGACTTTTCGTCGAGCTCCTGACATGATCTTGACTTTTGACGTCGCCTTTGTCCGTAATTTACATCGAATGCTCGTTAAGACTCGATTACCCGCCGCACTTTTAGGATCGTTTTCTTTCGGTCGGTGGGACCCGCTTGCCCTATAGGACCCTCGCCCGGGCCGCTCCACCCCGGGAGGTCGAAATACAGTGGAATACGAGGGGCTTATAGACGTAGTGACGGGGCCCACCGATCCAGAATCGAGTAGTTTGCGAAAAAGAAGAGCAATCTTTTCCAACCGATTAGGTTAATAAAACATGTTTTAAGTAAACGTGAACAAATAATCGCATGTTGCATGAGCCTAAAGCCCAAACACCTACCCTCCTTCCATTCCTGCACATCTCGAACCTTCGTGTCCTTTCCCCCGCAGCCTCCGCACAAAGCTTGGTTTCTGCACCGGTCACCGTTTGATTGGGAAGAGTCAAGCGCATCGTCGCCTTCACCGTTTGTTCCGACTCCGGGTTTCGTAATGTCTCGCATCACCCGGTAATGATGGGGATAACGTTGCTCCGTCCTCCAAAATCCCTCGACATGCACTAAGATTGGATCCAGCTTGGTAGAACAGATGAGACTTCGACATGAGGCTCAAATTGACGACCTACCGGGGGTTGTCGCAAGTCATGGCTCGACTATCGCCTCAATTCCGATGGCACTTTTACCGCAAAGAAGGAAGAGGGTTCTCCTCCTCTTCTTAATAGTCCCTGATACATCAAGATGCTACCCCAAGATTCCTATGTTTCCACCGCCGGACTCCCGCCCGTCGACTTACAGGCAACCGGCCCCCAAACGGCAGCCGTGACGAAAGAGTTCGGTATACCGTCGCTGTCCCCTCTCAAAGTGATGATCCCACAAATATCACCCGAGTGATGAAAATCAGTGGAACAGCTTGAAGAAATATGGTCACCATCAAAGCCCCGGAAGAACGCTGCAATGCATACAGCCCGGATTGAAGAGGCCACACGCCACTTCTGGGACCTTAACAATATCCCAACCGATCGGGGCTACCTCGAAGGACAAACATGTGCCCGTTCCCTCGACCTCAATATCTCTCATTATCCGGCGGAGTCCAATCACTCGCTACCGCATGAGCCCAGCAGCCAGATCCCCCACCAGCCCACTCAAAGTCATTCCAAAGACCGCCAACCCGAGGTCCCAAATCCGCCACCACCGTAGAACACATTTGGTGGGATATTTGTGATCGTCCCGATTGCCTTGAAAGGGACTATCAGATCGGATACACGAGGACCGTCCTCCTAAGAAAAGAAAATTTCCTCCCAAAGAAAATTGAAGGAGAGATTCGAGGCCGGTGATAACAAGTGTGGGAACGCTCTGGGAGCCATCTGGGATTTGATTATTATGTACTCTACTCCGCCGCCTTCCCCAAAGCAAAAAGGGGTAAAAGAGCGTAAAAGCCTTGCCAACGACAGAGTTGAGACTTTCGGATACCGTCAGTACCGCAACGTAAGTCCAACCCCTGGGTCGCCCAAGGTTCGCCTTGTCCAGCTTCCCGAGTATACACCGATGAAGAAAACCGACGCCGCCCGGGCGCTCCCACTCAATCAACATGTTGACCGGAGATGGCAACCGCCACAAAAGGCATCAAGATAACCCAGGGCTTCGGCAAAGACTCTACCTCGCAAGAAAAAGGCACGAAGTGACCGGCTTGATGACTCTCTATCCCGAGACAAGGACCAAATCTATGATCCTCACCTATATGGGAGTATGATCACCTTCGCGATGAAGATTTGCCAAGAGATGTCTCCCAACACAATGAAGCTTTGTACATCACTATTCGGCTCAACACCATGTCACTCCCTGGGGTATTAGTGGACAATGGATCATCGGTAAACGTCCTTCCTCAAAGCATGATGAGGGCCCTCCGCATAAATGAAAGGCGCGTGATCCCATCTACCCGGACCGTCAAGGCCTACGACGGTTCGTCTCGTCCCATTCTCGGGGACAAGTGACTCGAACTCGTACGAAACCCAAATGGTGCCCGCAAAGTTCCATGTAATGGATATCCCCTCCGAGTTCACAAACTCTACTAGGGCGCCCTTGGTTGCATCACATGAAAGCCATAGCCTCCACTCTCCACCAATGCGTCAAATTCATCAACCGGCAGGAGACCTTGAAGTCATAAGGGGTGACAGCTTCCTCATAGGGAACGAAGCCGAAACAATAGCCAAGAACGCCCACAGCCAAACACCGGGCTACATCCTTCAAGAGGCAAGTCTCGCCAAAGATCCTTTGGAATCCAACGATGCCAACTATGTCGACACACTCAAGCGAGCAGACTCCGAAGAAGTTCGATTCATCAAATTTAATTGCTATTTCCAACACTTGGAGGCGTATCGAAGGAAACGCCGAACACCGCCATGATACAGCACACAAGTCCCCGGTCCTCAATCACAGATTTGTCGCATTCCGCAAACCCATTCTTCGCCTCGCCAGCGAGGAGATTTTCATGATAAAAGTCGGCAAACACCGACGCACTCGGCCGAATCTATGAACGTCGTGTGGGACGTCCTCCTTGCCGAACTACCCGCCGAGCCTTTCCGCTCGAGTATGGGACATGAGATTTTTCTAGCAGCTCACCGAGACGCAATACGCCCTTACATCCGGATTGAGCGGTCGATTGTGACGAAACGGAAATCCCTGTGATTGAGGAAGATCCCTACATCCACATGCTCGCCTTTCGTACACCAAACACAATTGATTCTCGGTTCAGCCAAAGAGATAATAGCAACGATCAAGAGGGAGCACAGAGACCATGCCTTTCCCGAGTTGTGAAGCCACCGACAGCGGTGCCGCTAAAGAATTGGGAAACTCTCTCAAGCCCGTCCGCGACCAAAGAGGAAATGATCACCAAGCTTGGATTGGTCCCCCGTCCTTTCGTGTCAACCTTTGTAAAGTCCTCCGAGTCTCTCATTGTTGAGTTCGAGTCTCTCGAGTCGTCCGATGGCCTTACGCCTGAAGACTACGAGTCTCGTAGCGAACATTGTGTTCCCCTTCGTCTTCAATGAAATGATGAACCTTTCGAGTATCCCTTAATTGCAACTTTAACTAATGATGAATTAACTAATAATCTAAAAACAGCTTAATAACGATTCACTAGATGAAGAGGCGTACACATTAAATGAACAATATATCAAAGAAATCTTTAAGCAAAGTTGTCCTGAAAGAGGAAAATCGAGCCCAAGCCGCCGAAGAGATTTTGACGAGTGTGAATCTGGGAACCGCAAGAGCCTAAAGAGACGCAGATTGGTAGTTTCTTCAAGGGACCGAAAGGGATGCCCTAATCGAGCCGCTAAAAGAATTCGTGGATGTGTTCGCATGGTCCTATAAAGATATGCCAGCCTCGATCCTTCCATAGTTGAGCACCGAATACCGCTCGACCCGTAAGTCAAGCCGCAGCGTAAGCTAAGAAGAATTAAGCCCGAATGGTCCCTACAAGTGAAAGAGGAAATAGAAAAGATGCTCGCAGCAGTTTCATCAGTGGTCATTGAATACCCAACATGGCTTTCCAACATAGTAACGGTGACCAAGGCCAACGGAAAGATCCGATGCCGCGTAGACTTCGTGGATCCGAACAAAGCGCCCCAAAAGACGATTTCCCGCCAAACATCGACATTTTGGTAGATTCCACGGCCAACCATGAAGTCAAATCCTTCGTCGACGGTTTTGCCTGGGCTACAACCAAATCAAAATGGCGTAAGAAGATCAAGCCAAAACAGCCTTCACAACCCCTTGGGGCACCTATCGCTACACGGCCATGCCATTCGGACTAAAGAATGCTAGGGCTACGTACCAAAGGGCGCTACATACTGCTCCATGACATGATCCACAAAGAAATTGAGGTCTATGTGGACGACATGATAATACATTCCAGAGGATCGATGGCCAGCACTTTGTTGATTTGAGAAAATTCTTCGGCCGCCTCCGAGACCACAAAGATGAGACCGAATCCACCAAGTGCACTTTCGGTGTAAGACGAGGTAAGGTGCTAGGATATATGGTGACGTAACGGGAATCGAAGTAGATCCCCGTAAAATCAAGGCGATAGTTGAAATGAAGCCACCCCGACACCGACGTAAGTGAAATCCTTCATGGGAAGATCGCAATACATAAGCCGCTTTGTAAATCACCGACCTCGATCTCGCGAGCCGATCTTCAAGTTGATGAAGAAAATGCCTACACGTAATGGACCCTTAATGTCGCCTTGCCTTTGAACACATTAAGGCATACCTTGTGAATCCCCCGATTCTCTCGCCCACCACACCGGCAAAGCCACTCTTGCTATATCTAACTCGTCACGGATACAAAGAATTGGGGCTATGCTAGCTCAAGAGAAGAAAGATTCCAAAGTCGAAAACGCCATCTATTTCAGAAGCGTAAAGCTCCAAGGAAGCGAACTCAATTACTCGCTTGCGAGAAGACTTGCGCAGTTTGGTCCGGGTAGTGGGAAAGTTGAAACACTACATGCGCCTCACCCGATACATCTTGTCTCAAGAATAGACCCCATCAAATATCTGTTCGACAAGCCTTCCATCTCCATGAGGTTGGCAAAATGGTCGTTCTTTTTGGCCGAATATGACATCACTTATGTTTCAAGGAAATCCGTAAAAGGACGCATAATGGCGTAACATCCGGCCGATTTCCCAAGTGATGAGTCCCGAGGACCCTCGAACCTCAATTTCCCGATGATGGAATCTTCGCTCTAGAAGGAGAAAATCGCCGGGCAACTCTTCTTCGACGGGGCGTCAAACAAAAGGGGGAACGGGATAGGAATGCTTCGGTCGATCCTACCGACGAACACACCCCCATAGCAAGCAAGGCCGAACTTCGAAGTCACCAACAACGCCGCCGAATATGAAGCTTGCATAGCCGGGTTGGAAGCCGCCCTTGAAAGAAATATCAAGGAATTGGAGGTGTATGGTGACTCGCCCTCATCATCAATCGTGTCTCTAACAAATGGAAGACCGTGGATCCGGGTTTGCGTAAGTATCATGCTTACATGGAAGAACTAGTGGCTCAATTTAAAGAAATCAGCCTTTCATTACCTCGCCAAGAGACCGAAACAGTTCGCAGATGCTCGCTACACTAGCCTCTCTTGTCGAAATACCCGAAGGAAAGTCTCGTTAAACCATTCGTAGTCTGGGAGAAGAGAAAACCCCGCCTATTGCTTCGAAATTGAAGCGGAAGCCGAACCGATCAATGATCCCCGGTACACTCGCATTTACCAAGCACTCGAAGGATGGCGAGGCCTCTTTCAAAAATGAAGATGGGGAATATAAAGAAGGAATCAAAGCGAAAAGTCTCTCACTCAAGCGGCTCGCCTCCCATTATGTTCTTTGGGAAATATGCTATACAAGAAGCGTTATCAAGGCCCCCTCCCGCGATGTATCGGCAAACAAGAGGCTACCGAACTCATGAAAGAAATACATGGTGGTACCTCGCGGCCCTCACATGAATGCTCGAGCTCGATGCAAATCATACCGAGAATGGGGTATTTTTGGATCTCCATGGAAGCCGACCGCATCCAGCTTGTCAAAAGCCGCGACAAATGTCAGCCGATACTCAAATCTTAATCACTTGCCTCCTCACGAGTTATACCGCATGACAACCCCTTGGCCTTTCGTCACTTGGGGAATTGATGTCATAGGCAAAATCACACCATCAGCAAGAACGGCCACGAAGTTCGTCCCCGGTAGCCGTGGATTATTTCACCAAGTGGGTTGAAGCCAAGTCCTACAAAATCCTCAACTCAAAGAAAGTTGCCCTCTTCATCAAAGAAAACATCATGTGCGTATACGGGTTGCCACCGAAATCATCTCGTATAATGGATCCCACTTCGAAGGGGAATGTGAAAACCGCCGGCGGAATTCCGAATAACCCGTCACAAGTCATCTCCCTACAGCCCCAAACCAACGGAGCCGTCGAAGCAAAGAAACAAGACTCGAAAATATCATCCGGAAAATGGCCGTCCAAGGCAGTAGATTGGCCCGAGAAGTTACACTCGGCACTCGGGGCTACGTAACATCGGCCGAACGGCAACCGGGGAAACACCTTTTGCCCTCACATACGGAATGGAAGCCGTACTCCCAATCGAGCTAGAGATCCCTCGCTCCGTATACCGCCGGAAAGCCAGATCAACGAGGTCGAATGGCTCCAGCAGTCGCCATGACGAATTGGCCCTACTAGACGAACGCCGATCAAGGCCATGGAACACATCCGGCCTACCAAGGAAGAATGGCTAGAGCCTTCGACAAGAAAGTAAAGCATCGGGAGATCCGAGAAGGTGATCTCGTTCTAAAAGAAAAGCCCCCACCGTATCAACCCCTCGGCAAATGGGAGCCCGTATGGGTCGGGCCATATGTCGTCCGTAAGATCTTCTCCTGAGGAGCCATGCAACTTGCGCACCTCGACGGAATCCCTTTGTACACCCAAAGGAATGGTGACAAGCCGCGCGTATACTACGCGTAAAACAAAAAAAAAAAAAGAAGAAGTCAAAAAAAAAGAGTGCTAAAAGAGTAATACCCAACTAGGTTAGAAACCCGAAAAGGGCGGCCTAGGTAAAAACAGGTTGCACCAAACAAAAAAAACAAAAAAACAAAAAAAAACAAAAAAAAAAAAAAAAGTGCTAAAAGAGTAATACCCAACTAGGTTAGAAACCCGAGAAGGGCGGCCTAGGTAAAAACAGGTTGCACCAAAAAAACAAAAAAAAAACACAAAAAAAAAAAAAAAAAACAAAAAAAAAAATCATTGAACTACGAAGACCCGAGCTCCTCAAAATGAGGGGAACGTAGGCAAATGGAAACGGTTCGGTCTAAAGCACAAATAAAAGCCATACTTTGGCATCAATACAATTGATCGACCATGAAAGCGTCTCGAAAACTCTAAAGCAATTCAAATATTCATTACAAGTTAAAAGCTCTTTGATGAGTCTAAGCCCGATTCATTCCTACAACCGGCAACCTCGCTAAAAGAAAACTAAGATACATAATCAAACTAATGTGTCTCGCCATGACAAGAAAGGGATACTGAAACCTCGTAGTCACTCCAAGCCACTCGCATCGGCCTCTCCCCTCTTCTTCCCCTTCGAGTCTTCTTTTTCCGAACCGGAAAATGTCGCCTTCCTCCTACCAAGCTCGTATAGGAACAGATCTATCAAACCAGCCTCCGTCGTGGCCTTAGTAGCCCTAGCGTCATCCCTCATCTCCCGTAACCTAGCCGGTAGCATAGGAGCCCTCCTCTCCCGTCTCTTGACGTAAGCCTCATAATCGGGCCGCGCCGTCTCCGCTCCCGTCATGAGGGTTGGCCCTCGCCTCGGCCCTCCTCCTCTCGTAAACACCCGGTCCTCCGCACCCACAATGGCCTCACGCCGTCTCAAAATAGCCACCCGAGTCTCTCCTGCATGCCTCTCATACCAATCCAGGTACCAAGTGGTCGTGAACACCGGTCTCTGACGCCCGAGAATGACCCGAGGAGGAAAGGCATCATACCTCCATGCTCGGGAAAGAAATGGAAACACCGAGGGATCATCCATAGAAACAGAGCCACCACCCCGGTGGCTATATCATCAAAGCCCTCCAAAGGAACTCCGCTCCAGCCAAACCGTCTCGTAACTAAAGCCGGAATATAGAAGCTAGACCGAGAAAGCCCCTAAGCATGACCACGGAGACCCATCCCGAAGCACTCGCGAGTCTCCACCCGCCAATGAGGCACCGACCATCTGATATCTTCAGCCCGGCGACCCGCCATCCAACGCTCCCACGAGCCCCGATCATCAAAATCTACATCAACACCTCTCCCGGCAAAAGTCCAAGGCTCGATCATATCGTAGGTTTCCCGAAGAACCCCCAAACGCTCCATCGCCCACAGGTCAAGAGGAACGGGCCGCCCCCGCGCATATACCGCCTTCCGGTAGCTAATCTGTCGAGAGCATGAAAAGTCTCCCCGTAATCAAAGGAACGACATCTCGCCTGTGCGACAAACGACAACATCCAAGAAAGACCGATGGCATCCCAAAGGAATAGACCATGAACAGGTGCCAAACATACAAAGTGCAAAGGCATCCCAATAGGCATCATCCACCAAACCTAGGCCCCTAAATCTGCCTGGGAAGACCGGAAATATCGAAATGATCGGGACCACGGATCATACCTTGCGCTTCCTCCGGGGAAAGATGAAGGAGGACGCACAATCCGTCAACAAAAGAAGCCCCTCCGGCAAGGGAACCGCTATCTCTTCCACCTCCGACCTCCAAGCAAGGCCCGAAATTCTTCCACACCGGAACAATCTCGTTGAAGGAAAGGCAAAAGACATGCCTTCTAGTATCCCAAAATGATGAAGAAGCTCTCAAGAGGTCGTAGTCCGAACCAATTCCTTGAGAGACCATAAGCACCTCACCTTGTACCTTTCTTCAAAGAAGGACCTCCTCTCATGCATGATCTCCCTAGACCAATCCTTGAACTTGTTAAAGAATGACATTTGGGATTCTTGGGACAATTTTGATGGAGCTTTTCTAAAGTTTTCCATGGTTTTTCTCTCTTTCTCCCGAAAATGGTCTGTTTGGACCGGAGGTTGAAGAGGATATTTGAATTTGAAATAAAGCAAGACCAGATCTCGAACCAAAATTAAAGGACAATGTCGATTCCCGTCCTATCCGCGCGGATGAGTTTGCTAAAAAATCTTTGCAAATGTACCAAGCCGCTACACCAAAAGAGGAATATTCCGTCCCGTTGCTCGAAACCCGTGCAAAAAAAAAACCTCCCCAAACCAAACCCATATACCAAACACCCTTGCAAAAAAAAAAAAACCAAGGCTCATGCAACACCGCATTCATACCGCATTGCATTCATAAAATAAAATCCTAAATTATTACATTCCAAAAAAAGAGTGTGCATAAAAAAAACAAACAAACATAAATAAAATCCTAAATTATTACATCCAAAAAAAAAAAAGAAAAAAATGTGCATAAGCCGTACAAATCTAAATCTCAATCTCAAATCTCAAAAAAAAAATCAATCGGAGTCTCCGCCGCCCGATGTCCGCCCCGGCCCCTCTTGCGACTCGGGCCCGCCTCCTCAGAGCCCCGAAAATCTCGGCTCGTAATCGTCCTCGTCTCCGTAAAGAGGCTCATCAGACCAACCGGCACGCTCCGATAGGGCAAGCCGAGATCTCGCGAAAAATCGTATCCGAAGGTGAAGGCGTCTGACTCCCGCACGTACGAAGACGACCCGCCATGCCGCCATACGTGTCCCCGCCCGTGTGGATCCCCGAGAATGACGTGATCCGAAGGCAACACCGCGCTGGGATCAAGGAGAGGAGACAAAGGAGTCTCGAAGAAGTCTCGAGCGAATAGGGGAAGCCTCCCGTCTCGACAGCGCCGCCGTGGTCGCCGCTCTAGCTCGAGGAGCCCCGCAAGCGACCATCCTCCCGATGAATCTCTTGGCCTCGATCACTTGCTTCGTCGCCTTCTCGACGACCACCTCCGAAAACCGCACAAAAGCAAAAGCGTCAAAAAAAAAGGAAGTGATGCTAAAGATGATGAAACAAAAGAAAGAAAGGAAGAGGAAAAGCGTAAAAGCCATACCTTCATACCCTGACGAGGCCGAAAGCTCGTGGAAGCCGCCGGCCGAGGGATTCGCACCCTCAATCGGACCCCATCCCGGGATATAGGAAAATCCGTCCGAGGGTACCGCGGATCCCAAGCCCTCCCTATCCGTAACCCGAGGCATCCTCGCCTCCTCAAGACGAATGTCGCATATGGCTCAATCGCCACGAAATCCGAGAAGTGCCGGCCGGCTCGGTAATCATCCCAGTCACGGACCGATCGCCGGGTGCATCATATCGGCGGGAGGCTCCACCGGTGTCCTCAAAGGCGAGTTCACGCCATGCCGGCGCGTCACCCTCTCTCCTGCATAATATGCATCGCAGTCGACCTCTCGTAATCCTCCGCCGCACACCCAAATCTCGCCGCCCTTCACCGCGCCACCTCAAAGCGATCCTGTGGGAAGAATATCATCCCCTCATCCGTCTCGGCCTCCGTCAAAGGAAGGCAATCCGCGTACTCGAGAGTCGTACGCCCCGGAGCTTATCTTCTCCCGGCATGCTTGACCAAGACCGCATGGCCGGATACGCCCGACGTACTCCGCCGGCCGCCGCCACATCGTGACGTGGAAAACTCCAACGCCCATACCGCGAAAGGTAAAAATCCAATCAATCCAAAGGCAAAAGAAAAGTGCGTGCTCAAAAAAAAGAGGGAAAGCAAAAGAGAGCTTATACCTCCAGTGGCAAACTCAAAGCAAGACAAAGAGCTCACAGCCTTCTTCCGACCGTACCTATCGAGAGCAAAGTAAAGCTCGCCACCCGCCTCTCCCCACGAGACATCTCCGACCGTCTCCATGTCCTCCAAGGACCTCAACAAGGCAAAGACCGCCGTCCTCAAAGATGCCCAAAGAGGGTGCTCGAAAAGGCAAACCACAAGAAGGCCCCGGCAACTGACGGCGCCTATCCTCTCCTCCCCACCTCATAGCTCGCTATGGTCTCCACAATCTTACCGTAGACCACGGCATACTCCATCCCCATCCCCTTTTGGGAATAGGGGAAAATCCTGTAAGAGCTCGCAGACGCATCGCCGTAGCCATCCCGCCACTCAATGCCGCGTCCATTAAAGGACAGCCCGTAATCGCAGCCAGAATCGGAGGGCGTAACCGTAGCCTCGCCCCGTAAGAAGTGAAAGGTGTGGGTCGCGTCCCACCAATGCCGCGCCAGAGCAAACATCAAGCTCTTGCTCTTAGGGAACTTGACCACCCCTCAAGCACTCAACGAACTCCCAAAGCCCCGTCTCAACAACAACTCCGTCTCTGACTCGGCAAAGCTCCTCGGCCCGCATCCGAAGCCGATCCCACAAGTCAATCACGGACTCCACCGATCCTCGAGTCTTCATTTTGTTCACCGCTCCGTCACAAAACGGTTTCCGCCCTGTAAAAGAAAAAAGGGGACAGAAAATGTAAAAAAAAAATTTGCATTTGCATTTGCACAAAAAAAAAAAAAAAAGCATACACATGCATTAAAAAAAAATTTCGACAAAGATAACAAAGATACAATGAGCATAGCCCCATTTTTCTCGCACAAGAGGACAGTTTTCAGCAAATCCCAATGCATTCAAAAAAAAAGATGCATTCCTACGGAAGTAAAAACTCCGTCCCATTTTCATAAAATAACATGCATACCATCCATCATCTCAAAAAAAAAATTGCATACATGCATATCATCCATCTTACATGCAACGGGAGGAAAAATCCGTCCCACTTTTCAAAAAAAAATAATATATCCTAAACATACATACATCCCATATTGGCAAAATGCCCATTCTTTCCAAACAAAATGCATGCGTTGCATCATTCATCAATATCAATATTCAATTTCAAAAAAAAATCAATCACAATTTTCGAATTTTCACATGCAATTTTCGAATAAAAAAAAATGGCGAAAATGCCAATTCTTTTTCCCAAGCAAAATGCACATTTTGGGTTACTCACATAATCATCAAGATTCAAAGACAATGAACATCAATATTCAATTTCAAAAAAAAATTCAAAATCACCCAAAATTCAAATTTCAAACAAGAAATCAACAAAGGGATCAAAGGGTTTCAAAGTATACCGTTCGGAGATTCGAATCCGAAGCCCAATGTTGCCAAGCATCGGGGTAATGCTCCTCCGCAACCGATTGCGAAAGATTGTAATGCCTCCTCATCCGGACGAGCTCCAATCGCCTCTCCGCCACCGGGCCACGTCCTTGGCCTTGAAAAGCGCCTTCCCGTGTTCCATCGCTCGAAAAATCGAAGAAATCGGAAGATTTTCAAGCTTTTTGGCCTTCAATGGAGGTTCTCCTGCTCTCTCTCTCTCTCCCTCGTAAGTGCGTAAAAACCGTAAACCGAATGGGGAAGAAGAAAAGGGCGTTGGCCCTAATTAATACCCCTGGTTTTCAAACCCTATCCGCGCGGATAGGATTGCAAGGGTCAAAATGACCCTTTTGCCCCTTAAAATTCGTGACTCGCAATTCGGGCCCCCAACTTGACAGAGTTAACCAAAGTTAACCAAAGTCAGCCCTTGTCAAGAAAATCATTCCCCCTAGCCAAACGTAAGACCGAGTGCCCCGAGAAAGATAACGAGATCCCGTATCTTTCATCAAAATCATTCCCCGCAGCCAAACGTAAGACCGAGTGCCCCGAGAAAGATAACGAGATCCCGTATCTTTCATCAAAATCATTCCCCTAGAAACGTAAGACCGAGTGCCCCGAGAAAGATAACGAGATCCCGTATCTTTCATCAAAATCACCCCTGCAGCCAAACGTAAGACCGAGTGCCCCGAGAAAGATAACGGATCCCGTATCTTTCATCAAAATCATTCCCCAGCCAAACGTAAGACCGATCCCCGAGAAAGATAACGAGATCCCGTATCTTTCATCAAAATCATTCCAACTAGCCAAACGTAAGACCGAGTGCCCCGAGAAAGATAACGGATCCCGTATCTTTCATCAAAATCATCTCCTAAGAAACGTAAGACCGAGTACCCCGAGAAAGATAACGGATCCCGTATCTTTCATCAAAATCCTTCCCGGCAGTCAAACGTAAGACCGAGTGCCCCGAGAAAGATAACGGATCCCGTATCTTTCATCAAAATCATTCCCTAAGAAAACGTAAGACCGAGTGCCTCGAGAAAGATAACGGATCCCGTATCTTTCATCAAAATCATTCCCTAAGCAGCCAAACGTAAGACCGATTTCCTCGAGAAAGATAACAAGATCCCGTATCTTTCATCAAAATCATCTCCGGCAGTAAAACGTAAGACCGATCTCCCCGAGAAAGATAACGAGACCCCGTATCTTTCATCAAAATTACCCCCGACAGTCAAACGTAAGTCCGATCTCCCCGAGAAAGATAACGAGATTCCGTATCTTTCATCAAAATCATCCAACGGCGGTCAAACGTAAGACCGAGTGCCCCGAGAAAGATAACGGATCCCGTATCTTTCATCAAAATCTTCCCCTAGCCAAACGTAAGACCGAGTGCCCCGAGAAAGATAACGAGATCCCGTATCTTTCATCAAAATCTTCCCGGCAAATAAACGTAAGACCGATTTCCTCGAGAAAGATAACAAGATCCCGTATCTTTCATCAAAATCTTCCCCGGCAGTCAAACGTAAGACCGATCTCCTCGAGAAAGATAACGAAATCCCGTATCTTTCATCAAAATCATTCCAACGGCCAAACGTAAGACCGATCTCCCGAGAAAGATAACGAGATCCCGTATCTTTCATCAAAATCATCCAACGGCAAAGTCAAACGTAAGACCGATTTCCTGCATCGAATACGTCTCGATTTTCCTCAAAGAAAGGCTAACGAAATCCCCAAAGAAAGTTAACGGAATCCCAAAAGCCAACGAAATCTCGAGTAGTACTCGAACTACGAAAGGGCTTGATTCCCACTAGGGATACGTAGGTAGCCTATCATTAGGTCCAGCCCCTCGACCAAAACGGTCACCCTCTCCTTCGGCAGCAGACGAAGTCCACCGAAAGGCCATTTCAAATCAAGGTTCGAGGCACCTAAAACGCCATCTTCAAGGTTCGAGGCACCTAAAACGCCATCTTCAAGGTTCGAGGCACCTAAAACGCCATCTTCAAGGTTCGAGGCACCTAAAACGCCATCTCCAAGGTTCGAGGCACCTAAAACGCCATCTCCAAGGTTTGAGGCACCTAAGACGCTATCACTAGGAAAGCGATAAATCGCAATCATCCCCAGCAGAGACCGAAAATGGTCATTCCTATCCCCAGCAGAGCGGATAGCCATCGACCGAAAATGGTCATCTCTTATCCCCTGCAGAAGTTTCTTTCCAAAGAAACGATCGTAGAACTCGCTCATCGGTTCGAGGCACCTAAAACGCCATCATCTCTAGGGTCAAAGACCCGAACTACGATCGGCTTGATTCCCATTCGGGATACGTAGGTAGCCTATCGCTAGGTTCACCACCCGATCACTCGATCATCCCGCCAAATATGGAGCCTACTCTTATCGACGACCCCGCTTCCTTCGAAAGCGCCGTCGCCGAGGGGCTACTGTAAGTGCTCCAATTTGAGCTTGTTAGAATTTTCGTTAGAAAATTAACGAAAGTTATAACATTTCTAACAATTCCTAACAATCCTAACTTTTCTAACAAAGTGAGGGTAAAATGGGCATTGTTATTTAAGGCTAAACCTCAAAAAGAATCTCAAAAAGCAAAACAAAAGGAATAAAACCACAAATAGCAATGGCTGGAAACACAAAACTGGCTGTTAATTTGAAATTTCAAAAAGATTATTCCTCTTGTCCAAAGCCTGAAGCCGCATTTAATGAACAAAGGCACGCCGCAGTCCCGTCCGCGCGGATGGGTTTGTAATTTTCAGAGGGCTATAAATTGAGCCCTCCAAACAAAAATAAGGAGCCACAACACATTTTGCACCGAACCTCTCGCGAAATATAGAGAGAAAACAATGAGAATTCACTTGAATTGTCACCATTTTCTCTCCAATCTTTCCCAATTCATACTCATCCACTCACTCTCATATTAAAGCCCTAAACACTCATACATACAAGCCAAACACTCAAGAACACAAGGAAGATTGGTAAACCCTCCTTCTCCTAACCCTAAATCTCATCCATGCATGCATCTTCAAACTACAAAATGTAGTTCTTTCATCTTCTTGCTCTAGATCTAAGAAGATCACCATGGAAGACCATCTCCATGGATGATCTTCTACAAAGATCAAAAATTATTTTCAAGTTCTCTTACTTTCTTGCAAAGAAAACTCATTTTCAAAACCCTAAAAACCATTTTCAAGCATAAAATCTCATTTTCAAAGGATAAAAATCCCCTTCCCAAGCAAATGAAATGCTTAGTCCTAATGTACCCCAAGGATGGTTTGGTATAGTTGATTCACCACTAAAATGTCTAGTGATCACTAACCAAAACCTAGGGAAATGGGGACAAGCATGGATGCAAAACCCCCCTTAAAATCATATTTTCTTTCTTGAGAAGTTGCTGTCCAGTAGCAATTTTCCCAGACCTCAGTCCATTGTCTTAATTTTTGGACACAGATGAACTTGGAATTTGGTGTTGACTACAAAACACTTTTTGTAGACAACATCCAGATCTTTCCAGACATATTTTTACTTTATTTTTTGGGTGAGTAAAACTCCTCTTTTCAAATTTTCTTTCAGAGGCTAGTTCATCAGCTTCTGGGAATCCAGATCTCATATCTGAGGTTTCCAGAAGGTTTTGACCCCTCAAATCTTCTCCAAAATGGAAAATTCCTTTGCAAAAACCTTATTTAAGGTGTCTAGAACAACTTTCATTCTCTGAGTTTATCCAGATTATGAAGTTTTAAGACCCTTGAATACATTTCAAAATCAAAGGTCCACTGCCTTTTTCATTCTGGCAGAAATGGCTCTCAACTTCAAAAGGTCTTTTGAGTACCAAATCTCAATCCAAAAATCCCCCAAAAAATCATGGGATCAGTTTAAAGTCTTGAAAAGATATCCATATTTTTACTTTTCTGAGTTTCAAAGTATTTTGGCCAAAACACACACACACACACACACATACACAAATGATTTTCAGCTTGGAAGACTCGTTTTACGAGGCATTCCGGGTGCACACTAACGTCCTTCCCGACGCGTAACATGACCTCCGAACCTAAATCTCTGATCTCGGGCTTTTTTCAAAGTTTTGGCCCTCAAAATTAAAATGGCGTGGCGACTCCGTTTCGTTGATTTTTTCAAACAAAAATGGGAAAATTTTCGACACAATCACACATCATCACAGTTGGCTTAAAAGTAGCCACAAGTTTCGTAGAGACAAAATGGCTTTTGACGGTAATCAGGAGTGGGATGAGAAGCCACAAGTGCTACCAGGGTCACAATTATTAGAACAATTGAGAAATATAGAAACTATATACAGGAAGGAAGATATTTTTAAAAAAAGGGAAAGAGAAGCAAAAGAGAAGGAATTATAGAAAGAAGAAAGAGCTGCAGCTAGAAAAGAAAATAACAAAAGGAAAAGGCAATCTGGAGTTAAAAATAAATCCAATGACAAAAGGAAGGGGAAAGAGAAGCAAACTGATGGTACTAACGACAATAAAATAGATAGTTGGAAGAAGAAAAGCATTTTTTTTGAACTACCTTATTGGGAGCATAATTTAATACGTCACAATCTTGATGTTATGCATATCGAGAAAAAAGTTTGTGACAATATACTCTATACATTATTAGGAACTGCTTTAAAGTCAAAGGACTCCCTTAAGGCTCGACTTGACTTGGAATTGATGGGAATAAGGAAGCCCCTTCACCTTAAAGATGGAGGTAAAAAGTTAGCTCCTGCTATTTTTACAATGAGTAAGGCCCATAAGGAAATATTCCTCAAGGTTCTAAAGAATGTAAAGGTTCCAGATGGATATGCATCAAACATTTCACGTCGTGTTCATTTTAAGGATAGTAATTTAAAAGGATTAAAGAGTCATGATAACCACATCTTGCTGCAACAATTACTTCCTTTGGCTATCCGAAAAGCACTACCAGCCAAAGTTGTTAAGGTTTTAATTGAAGTGACTAACTTCTTTAGAAAATTGTGCTCCAAAGTTAATCGCAAGGCTGATTTGAAAGATATTCAAGAGCGTATTGCTTTGGCTCTTTGTCATCTTGAGAAGATATTCCCGCCATCTTTCTTTGATATCATGATGCATTTGCCGGTTCATCTCGCTGAGGAAGCCTTACTTGCTGGTCCAGTTCAATATCGCTGGATGTATCCGATTGAAAGGTGTGTTTGATTTCTCATCACAATTTTAAAATATTGATTACTCTTCCGAAATTCTAAGTTACTTTTTTTAATTTAATTCGATAGGTACCTACAAACTTTAAAGCAAAGATGTACGCAATCGGGCACGTCCGTAAGGGTCAATTGCTCAAGGATATATATTAGAAGAGTGCATGACATTTTGTGGGAGATATTTGAATGATATAGAAACCAAGTTAAATCGGCCAAGCAGAAATTACGAGGGGGAAGATAATATGGGATGCCATTTTGGAAAGGAAGATCAATTTTACCTCGATCACATTCAACGAGAGCAAGCTCATCGCTATGTTCTAGCTAACACCGAATCAGTACAAAAATATCAACAGTAAGTCATTTAATATTGTTAGGTTTAACATACTATAATAATAATAGCATAATATGATATTAATGTACGTATATGACATTTATAGGGACCACCTTGCATACCTTAAGACAAAAAATCCTCGAGCTACAGATCGTCAAATTTATGCTGCTCAAAGTGATCAGTTTCCTACATGGTTTAAAAATCATGTAAGCAACTAATATGTTAAGTGACTCGTATCATATATAGATATAATTTTCAATAGTTATCAACAAATATGCTTTTAATTCATTTTTTTATTTTTTCCAAACCTATGTAGGTAGAGACATTGAAAGATGGAAATAACGATATTGAGAATCTGGATGAAATCAGAAAATTGGCAGCTGGCCCTGTTGACCAAGCTCGAAGATTCTATGGGTTTAATATTAATGGATTTAGATTCCGCACCAAGGAAAGAAATAAAAGTAAAGTTACAAGTAATAGTGGGGTTTGCATAGAAGCAAATACAAGGAGTTATTCATCCACAAAGGATAAAAACCCTATTTCTGGAGAAGTTACATTTTATGGAGAGTTAACAGATGTTATCCAAATCACATATGGTTATAATATGAATATTGTCTTATTCAAATGTGATTGGGTTGATAACAAGAAGGGTAAGGTGACTGATGATTTCAATCTTACATCAGTAAATTTCAATCATTTATTGTACAAAGAAAACAAGGTGACTGATGAGCCTTTTATCTTAGCTTCCCAAGCTGTACAAGTAATATATGTGCAAGATCCTGTTGACCCAGAATGGCACGTTGCTGTCAATATGACTAGTAGAGATCTTTTTGACATGTATACAGATGATAATTCTTTGGCAGTGGTACCTCAAGTTCAGCCTTATGGTCTCCAGCAATTAGATGAAACTCGACTTGTGACAGATGATGATTCAGTTTGGGTGAGGGAAGGAGTTGAAGAACTAGAAGTTGATCTTTGGGCTTCTTCTTTGCATTAAAAGCCAAACATAATGCTACCTGTAATGTTGAATCTGATAATACAGATGAAGAAACTTCTGAAGATATGGATGAAGATTAGATGGTCTACTACTAAATAACTAAAACTTTGGTTAAGGCCAATATTGAGAAATGATTATTGTTTTCAAATTTTAAGTAAACGTTTATGTTTAGTGGTAGATCTTTGCTCTACATCTTAGACTATTATTGTATATACCTTGATTGATTATTATTTTGTGGTGTGGTTCTTTCTTATTTCTTATGCTTTTTTGGGGCCTCTATATAATCAAATGTATTAATTTTTACTGTTCATTCTTGCAGATTAATCATGGCGCCAAAGAGATTGATTTACCCCGCTGAGGAACTAGAGGAAAATAATTCGTCAGGTTAGTATCCTTACATTGATAAAGCATCAGTCACCTTACATCTGCATGTTATAGAACAGGGACCAAGCATGAAATCACTGTCATCACCACTGAATAAGCTCATTAGCATTAAATTCTTCAACCAGTAAACATCCTTTACTATTTAGACCTTTGATTTTCAATGGAACTTTTTGTTTTGGATGTGAGATTCACTAATAAGCGTTGCAGATGAAGCCGGCGTCAAGCATGGTCGGGGCCCAGCTGAAGGTGGAAAAGGTTGGGGTAAGGCAAATTTCAAGATGCACCTGACCTTTAATGAACACATGCAAGTATGTGGAAAAAATTCTAAACAATTTGCAACAAGACTTGGCATCATAGCGAAATGTGGAGTTAAAGCTCCTCTTTTCCACCTGGATTGGCGAAAGGTTCCTCAGGATAAAAAGGAAGCTATATGGCAAGAGATTCAGGTATCGAACTATGAATTTAGCAATACGTAACTGATGTATACTGTCAAAAAACTTCGGTAAAATTTACAGGAAAAAATTATAAGGGTCCTTTTTCTTTCCTTCTTTCTTTCGTCATAACTAGTGACTGTGGACTACAGAATAATGATTTTGTCCAACTAAAAGCTAAAGTTAAAATTCCAGCATGGAGAATCCAAATTTATAAGGCTGTTATGTGTCTTTAGTTGCTTGTTTGTTATTGCTTCGGCACCTGCACTTGGTGTCCATTTTGCAGTTTGTTGCCTGCTTCAATGAAGAGCAATTATCTGTCACAATGAAGTCCAAGTATTTGGGACTGAGGGACTTTCTTTTCATAGTCAAAGTAGTATTTTTGCAGAATAACCCAGTTTGAAAGATCTTTTTAAGCTATTATAATGCTTGGTGTTACAAGCCAGTTTCTTCATACATTTTGAATTAAAAAATGCAAACAGTAGAAACTTTTAAGAGATGGTGATTGACTCATTTCTCCATAATCTAACCAGTATCATTCCCATCTGAACCAAGGAAAATGAATAATAGAGGTGGGAAAGTTCCTCTTATTTACTTCACAAGAACTCTAGTATCTCGTGTTGAAAGCTACCAATGATTTCTGTACAGGGAATTCTACTGCTCTTGATACTTTACAGGAAAACTTCGGTAAAATTTAGTATTAAGCTAATATTTGTTGTTTGTTCTGATAAAAGGAATACACTAATGCTCCCGATCAATTCAAGGACTCATGCTTGAAAAGAGTTGGGGAACTATGGAGAAACTGGAAAGGCAGGGTGAAGAAGGATTATTATAATGAAAACAAAACTGATGTAGAGATACTGTCAAAAAAACCAAATGATAGACGTGTGAGGTTCGAAGATTGGCAAAAACTAGTTGAGCATTGGAGGCTTGAAGATGTCGAGGTATGCTCCTTATATTTCATTATACCTTTCTGTGAATTTGGTAGAAAAGTCATAATTCCCCTAAATATGTTCTTGCACAGGAAGAGTCAATAAGAAACAAGAGGAACCGTGCGCAAAATGAGTTCCTTCACACAACAGGAAGAAACTCATTTGCTGATGTTCGTCATGAGGTAATTATAAGTATTTACATTTCATAAAAAAATAATTGTATATGCTTTTTTTAGCAAAAAAAATCATTATTTGAATATAATACAGATGGAGAAACAAGGCGAAGACACTTCGCGCCCAAACGTGTTTCGCAAAACTCGAACAAGAAAGAATGCAGGGACCTCAGAAGAAGTAGAGGCTGCGGTTGTAAGTGGAATTCAATAGTTATAGATATATGGTTGATTATTTCATTTAATATAATACATCCTCATTACTTTTCAGACTGAGATGGAGAGGAGAATTTCTGAGGTACCTCCATCTGAACGTACACCTGAATTCATAGACAATGTATTCATAGAGATTATGGGAGCTGATGGTCATGGTCGCGTGAGAACATTTGGTGTTGGCCCAACTCCTACTAGCATTAATGGGTCAAAAAAATCATCCACAGTTCCTTCGTCCGATATGATAAATAAGATGGTTGATGAACGATTTGATGCTAGAGTTGTCGAGTATGAAAGACGCCGCGCTCAGGAAAATAAAAATGAATTGCATCGTCTGTTACAAACTCTTGCTGCTCAACATGGATTTCATATTCCATCGAGTGATAGTCAGGTTAGTTGATATATAATGTGTTTTTGAAAAGCATGAAAAATTATATATTTATTTGACTATAAAACCTATTCCTTGACCATGAAAAATGCATGCATAACCTCCCTAGAATAGCTAATAGTGCATATGACTTGAGCTTGACTAGAACACACAACAGTAAAGACCAAAAGAACTCATAAATCATGAGCTTGCAAATTTTCGGATGAATATGCTACCTTCTAGAAAAAAAATCATAAATTATTCCAGAAAATTCCAAATGCTTCACCGTTTGGGCCATTAGAAAGAAGACTCGTAGGGCTTCGAATCCATATATGCTAATCATCCCAATATGGCCCAAGTCAAAACAGTTTATTGCTCAAAGTTTCCCCTATATTGCTGCCTACTACCTGTTACTATTATGTTCATTTGGCATCATTCTTTCATCCAGCTCTGGACAGTCCAGAGCTGACTAATTGCTCTCCCTTTGATTGTTCATCGTGTGTTTTCTTGCAATGAGTTGAGAATTTTTATGCCTACTATATATCTGGTTAGAAATCGCTGTTCATTTAAGTGTATTTTGGTCAGTAATTTTACATTTCTGGTGCTTGATATCATAGCTTGGATTTTAGGTTGTAGATTAGTACTAGTACTATAAGTCCTTCTATCTGCATGTGGGGTATTACATCAATGGAGGTTTACTTCTGTTCATGATCATGGTGTATGGAACATAAATGGAATTGACCTATAGAAATTATTGCCCATATTTTTCGAGATTCAACTCTTTAGGTACTTGATTTAGTTAGAACTTGTTTCCCTTTATAAAATTGTACAACAACTGTAGCAGGGACATGTATTGGAAATAAAGGTGCTTTATTACATTTAAACTCGGTTGGAATGTTTCTTTAGAAGAGGTGTTGTCAGAAATTAAGAGGTATTGAAATCTGACTTTTGGATTTTTTTGGTTGGCAACCATTTTGGGTCCTTCTTGGTACGAACTTTTGATCTTGTAGGTTTATATCATTTTTTCAATACTTTTGTTTTTTCGGAAGACATTAAATTGCTCCCTCCTTCTTGGTACGAACTTTTGATCTTTAGAAAAAAAAAATCACTTATATCATTACTTATGTTGGGTTTGTTTGGTTAATTATTTTTTTATAGTTTTATTAATTGCTCCCTCCGTCACAAATGAAAAATTAATTAAAAAATAGTTTTAGTTTACTACATTATGGACATGTAATTTATGTTCATTTTGCATGACTCATAGGTTCGATCATCATCTGATGAGGATGAGCTAGATGGGATGTCTAGCTAGTGTTCACCGTTATGATAGGTAAATATTGTTGCCTAACTTTTTAATGTTAATTTGTTTCATATGCATTTTATCAAATCATTTAATTTTTACGTATTTATATATATATATATTTACTTGTGCTTTGGTTTTAATTGCATTTACTTATATAAATTATTTTTTTTTGTATGTAGGATGTGCTGGAGGACTAATTCTAATTATAGCGCAGTACACTTCAATGAGGGTTAACTTTTGATCTATATTAATCCTCTGACTTGTCTCTCGTAGAACAACATGCTTTGTACTTTTGGATAGTCATTTAGTATTACTTTTTGGATAGTCATTTAGTAATGCTTTTAGTTATTGAGACATCATATGCTATGATGATATATTGATATGCACTCATGGATTAGTGTATGTTTTGTTCTTTCAAATTTCAGAATGAATTAGTTTCAATAATTATCGTTTATTATATTATATATATATATATATATATATATATATATATATATATATATATATATATATATATATATATATATATATATATAAGTGTGTGTGTGTGTGTGTGTGTGTGTGTTTAGTTCATTAGAGTGATATGGTCTAATAATTTAAATATTATCCATTAAAATATATTAGAGAGCGAAGAAACAATATGTATTATGTGACGGTTTAAACCGACACAAATACTAAAATTATTTGAATTTTGAATACTCTATATAATACTTATTACTACGGTTCAAAGTGACACAAATGTAGAATTATTTGAACTTATGTGACACTTATTTACTACGTTTACAACCGTCACAATAGAAAGTAGCCGTTGGATTTCAAACATTTGTTACGGTTGTAAACGTCACAAATTTTTGTTACACTTTTTTTTAAACATATAACACAGTTGTAATATTACACTTAAAAACCGTGACAAGGTCCGTAGCAAATGTTATTTGTGACGGTTTTTTGACCGTCATTTGTCATTTGCCACGTCCGCATATATAACGAAGCCAAAACCGTGGCAAGACCGTAACAAAAGTCATTTGTGACGGTTTGTTACCCTTTTGCGACGGTCCGACTACCGTCACAAAAATCTCTCTTTCTTGTAGTGTTGGGCAAGGGCACGATCGCTCCACCTGGAGGGTGCGACCGCCCACTTTGCACAGAGGGCCCAAGCACGCGATCGCCTGTTTTGGCAGAAAATTCGCGTGATTGCTCTCCCTTGGCTGGCATGGTTGTATACACCCCATTCTGAACCCATTGGAGCAGATTAATACCACTCTAAGTCTCGCCTTGAGTCAAGAGTAGAAGTCCACCATTTCGTCATGTTTCGTTAAGTTTTGACTAACGATCGTTAGTTTGAACTAAACTGCATACGGGATAATGAGGGAAGGGCAGAATTGTCCACTGACAGCCTTGTCTCGTGCGGAACTTACATGTCTTGCGCGATACTAAGCTCCTGCAGACGTGCAGAAGCCAGTTTTCTTGTCCATTTCAACCTCTTTCTGGATAAAACCTTATCAATCCGGTCATCCAATAGAATTTGAGTTCTGGAACCTTCCTAGGGTATTTTACCTCTCCACCTTCACCTCTCCAACACCTATAAATACTTGAAGACTTTCAATATTTCGGATCCCTGACTTTTTTGGTTGCACCCCTACGTTTACTGGTTTCTCTCCCTAAAAGATTCCTGTAAACCACCCTAAAAATCACCTAAAGTTTGTTTATCAACCTTGTTGATAAACAAACATCGAAGCCCGAATCAAGGACCGAGGCGAAGCTCTGTCCACATCAAGATTTGACTCTAAACTTGAGTCGAAACTCTGTTCGAGTCTCTTCACACGAGGCAATCTTCCTCCTCCCTTTCTAATTGATTGTTAGAGTGGTATAATACATCAAACCTAGGATCGGCCTAGAGCCTCTCCAAGTCATGGGTACGGTCTCGAAGCAATAGATCATATATTCTGTTTAACCTAGTTAAATGGATTATTTT
Organism: Adenophora triphylla var. japonica; assembly: GCA_022495995.1. Lineage (NCBI taxonomy): Eukaryota > Viridiplantae > Streptophyta > Magnoliopsida > Asterales > Campanulaceae > Adenophora > Adenophora triphylla. The sequence goes on from JAFEMH010006980.1 coordinate 84,169, forward strand.
ACTTGTTTCTTTAGTTAAAACGTCTTTTATTTGAAAATCCTTTTTTAGCAAGAACGATCTCCGGATTGGGTGGAATGGGCGCTCCTTGACCTTCTCATTCCATAACCTAAGCCCCGAACCCAAAAATATCTTTTCAAATGGTTTTTTATATATTTCCAACTAAATAATATAGGTGGCGACTCAAAAGATGTTAAAGAAAAATTCACGCATCGCTACAGTGGCGACTCTGCTGGGGAAGATAAATTTAAAGTGGCTTAAACTTGCGTTAATAAAGAAGGGTTTTCAAATAAAAAAAATTGTTTTTTGTATTAGATCAAGCTAGTCTCTTACGATACAACCTGTTTCGCGTGAGACAATGCTTCGGCAATCAGCGTGTCTTCTGGTTTTCCCTTTTCGTCTCAAGATCCAAGATGAGAGTCGAACACACAAGGGGGATTCCAGATTACATTATCTGCAGAGTTCCTTCATCTTAAGGCCTCCCTTAAGATGTAGAACTCAAATCCGTATTTAGTTTAAATAATTGATTATTATTTATAAACTGTGTGTGATTGTGTTTTTAAATTAAAGTTCGGTCCGATGGGGATTCGGGAGTTGTAATTAAATTATTTATCTCTCTCTCTCATTAAGTAGAACTACGACGGACTGAGTCTTCCGAATTTGGGAGAAACGTAGGCAACCACTTGGTGCGGCCATTATCTATTTTTCTTTTAATTTTCAAAAAAAAAAAACCTCTCTATTTTCTCTATCATCTAGACTGAACTCTCACACACGCGCACTCATTCTATATCTGTCATTGCACTACATACCCCGATTAACCTGGGATCCACACTAAGGACGGATGACGGTAACCACCTAGTCGCCGGTCTCTCCTAAGTTGGATCATCCCACTCCGCGTATTCAATCCACCTAGATTGTCATATCGCGGGGAGCCTAGCCTTCCAGTCCTGCATCGCCACATATCATGTAGATTGTCTTTTTAGGATCACTCCGTGACCGGTCGGTTTTGACTTGGTGATCTCTCTTATTTTTGACAAAAATAAAGCCATGTAAAATTGACCATAAAGAAGGACCCGGAATAGTCCCTTCGGAAAAGTCCCTTCGGAAAAGGCCCTTCGGAAAAGTCCCTTCAGAAAGGTCCTTTCGGAATGACCCTTTCGGATTTGTCCCTCAAAAGAAAAAATAGTCCCTTCAAAAAAAATCCTTCAAACAATCTTAAATGGCTTTGTTTTACAAAAATTGGACTGATTACTAAGTCGTTAGGTTCTGATTAAGACCTTAGAAACCCCTCAAAACGAATTCTCCGTTCCGACCAAGAATTAGGTTTAATAAAAATCGACTTCCGTGTGATTGTCTCGTGCGAGACTATCTGTCCCGCACGGGATAATGTCTCTGTTTGCTGTGTTTGAACCTGAACCATTTAAGCCTTCTTCCGACTTGTTGGAGCTAGATTTGATCCTGATACAATCTCTGCGTCTCTTCTGTCAGTTTTCCGAAGCTACTCAACCTTAAGACTCCCAACACAATGTCCGGCATCGAAGAAATTCCGGGTGACGAAACTTTGTCCGAAAACAACCATAAACTGCTAGAAGAAGCCAATGATCGCTTAGAAGTGCAAGATACCCAAATCCACACTCTCGTGGAAGAAATCCAAGAGCTTAGGGCAGCACTAGCCAATAAAGAAAAGAAGAAGAAAAATGATTCTTCCTCTGAAGAAGAGGAATCATACACCAAAAAGGCCAAGGATCGTCGCCAAAGGAAAAAAAAAAGAAAAAGAAGTAAAAGCCTAGCTCGTCATCTTCCTCCTCTGACAATGAGAGTTACACATCAAAGAAAGAGAGTAAAGGGGAAAACAAGAACGAACCCCTCACCATGGCCATGTTGGAAAAGAAACTTGCATCTGATAAGTGACTATTATATAGTCATTTATCCTTAGTTTTATATACTTTTTATTGCATAAAACATCATTTTTTCATTTCATTTCATGTACTTTTTAGTTCCTTTTTCATATTATCTAGATTTTACGCTTTTGGTATATTTCTTGCATTTAAAGACAGGTTTTAGGTTCTTTTTATCAAAAGGATGCTTGGACACTTCAAGGCAAAAGGCATGGAAGAGCACCAACCAAATCAAGCACACAAAGTTGAATTTCAGATGGAGCGGCCGTGCGGTCAAGACAGAGCGGCCGTGCACTTAGCCATTCTCAGGCCATTTTTGGCCCTAAAGTATAGAACGGCCGTGTCTTGAAGATTGAGTGGCCGTGCCAAAATACAGAGCGGCCGTGCAGCTTAGAGTGGAGCGGCCGTGCGAAGTGTCAAGACTCAAATTCAAATCTGGCGCCAAGGGTCACACGGCCGTGCAACTTCCTTGACGCGGCCGTGCAAATCGTGACTGCAGATGTAAAGGCACCTTTTGATGGCACCCAATTGAAGAGTCTCCTCCCTTTTATAAATAGGACCCTTGTAATCAGTCTTAGATACGAATTTTTAGAGAGAAATCACTGATACTTGATAGATAGATAATACAATTACTTGTGACAACAATTTTCCAAAGAGATTTGAAGATCAAGTTTATTGTTTGTTCTTGGAATTACCTTGAAGGAAAAGAAATAAAAGTGAAGCATTATTCTCAGCATTTGCCTTCTACATTCATAAGTATTTCTTACTCAATCTTTTATTATTGCTTATACTTTATAAATGGCTTGTGAGTAATCCCCCTTATTCTTGGGGTTGGAAACTCAAAAGCATACTTATTCATCATCTAAAAATGTTAAGTCTTGTCTTCTTCCTTCATCTAAACAATTTCTTTATATTATTCTCTAAATGCCTTACATTTTGGAGATGTCCAATTTGTATGATTCAGTCAATTGAGAGAAGTACCTAGCGGAGAATCTCGATTGACGGAACCATATAAAGAAACTAGGTTTCATTGATCACGAGAGTAGTTCAATGGCCTAGGGATGTTCCTTTAATGGAAAGTATGTTGACTCTCTTCCTTAATGGATTCTTACTAATTATGGTCAGCTAGAGATAAGCCGAAACGCCCGTTTGTGACAGGGCGGGAATAACGTAAACGGAAATCTCAAACAGTTAGGACATAATTAGTGAAGAATACAAACGCTACTGTCTTAGCCCGAAGTAGCGTAGGCTTAACATACCATCCTTGCTTTTTATGAAAACCTTTTATCTCTAAGACAATGACGATTTGATGAATAAGATTATGTGTATGATTTCCAATCCCGAGAATGCTTCGTTTTATAAAGAATTTAATTAAAAGTATTTTTTGTTTATGTTCTCTCTATTCTTATAAAAACCAATTTTATCTCCCCCCAATCTTTTCTATACTTTCTAAAGACAAAAATATCCCCTAAGTAAACCCTGTCTCTGTGGGATCGACCCGTACTTGCACCCGCTATATTACAATAGCCCGTGCGCTTGCGGATATAAATAAACCGTTAGGTTTCGACCGAACAGCATCCCTCGGTGTAGGTAAGGGAGCCTCGCTCTCTATTGATTACGACACCCTTCGTCAATCCATGTCCAAGCTTCCTAGAAAATACAAAACACTCGACATTGCAAAATTCAATGGTACCACCTGTCCCAAATCACATTTGGAAACCTATTCGTGGGCCATGCTACCTATGGGTGTTGATGACAACCTGCTAGCTCAATGCTTTCCACAAACCCTCGATGGTAATGGTAGAGATTGGTACATGACTCTTCCACTCTCCACAAGGCTTGATTGGCCTCTCGCCAGTCGTACCTTCTAAAAGCAATATGAGGACAACTCCACTTACCGCACTACTAGAAGAGACCTTGAACAAATCAAGCAGCTTCCAAACAAATCCTTCACAGACTTCGTCAAAAGATGGAGGATCAAACTGACTGAAATCGTTGATAGGCCAAGCCTAGACGAACAAATCCACATCCTCATCCAATGTCTTCGGGAAGAGTATCAAGACAAACTTGCGGGAAACTATTTTCCTAGCTTCGCCGAACTCCACAAATTCAGCATACGGTTAGATGATCTCATCAAGCAAAAGAGGGAAGCCCAGAAAGAAAGCGGTTTCCGTTACAACAAAAGTTCCTCTTCCAACCCTAAGGACACTTCCGTCAATGCTATAGTCTTCAATCATCCCGGAAATGGTAAGTACTCTGCGGTACCTCCACCACAAAAGAAGAAAAGGGATAGGCATTACGACAAACTTGAGGGGATAACTCAAGAGGAACTCCTCGAGGTGCTTGTCAAGAATGGAAAAATCAAACCAAGAGAAGGTGGACCACCAAAGAAAGATCTTCCTGCTAATCATGCTCATCATCTCTTCTGCAAGTACCACAACTTCACTGGCCACAACACCAACTCATGCTTCCGACTAAAAGTCATCATCCTAGATCTGTTAGATGATAAAGAGATAGGACTTCCTAATGTTGTTACTAATCCTTTACCAAATAATGAAGTCAATTTGATAGAAATAGAAGGTAGCTCCAAGGATCCTACTCGTTTGGCCACAATTGTGGACGAGAGCCCTTTTGAATTTAATAAATCTTCTTTCTGCTACATGATGTCTTGGGATGAAATCTTAGAACAAAAAGGAAAAGGGTCTAAAACAGCCAACCTCCTCACACGATCCGGTCGAGTGATTATCAACAAAGACCCAAGGAATTAAAATCCTCCTAAACAAGCAAAATCCCTATCATCAAATGAGCCTGACGATCCTCTCTTAGCCCAGCTAAAGAAGACACAAGCAAACATCTCAGTTTGGGATCTCATTGGAGCATCCCACAAGCATCGTGAAATGCCGAAGAAGGCCTTGGCTCAAATGACCATTTCCTCAGAAGCTACACCCGAAGATCTTACTCAAATGATTGGCCAAGTACAATTTGGCAACATCATCACTTTCATCGACTTGGACCTCCCATCCTATGGGAACAATCATCATGAGGCCCTATACATAACTGCTAAGGTGAATGGATACCGAATGCCACGCATTTTGATAGACAATGGTTCTGCAATCAACGTCCTTCCAAAGAAAGCCTTATCATCATTGGGTCTCACCCATAAAGACCTTAAGCCATCAAGGCACACTGTGCGAGGCTATGATTGTACTGCTAGAACTACTTTGGGTTTTGTCGCAATACCTATAGAAATGGGGCAAGTCACCATGAGCATCGAATTTCAAGTCATCGACATCCCGACATCCTTCAACTTACTACTTGGCCGCCCTTGGCTACACGACATAGGGGGTGTACCTTCATCCCTACACCAATGCATCAAATTCAGACACAAATACACAATAGTCACCATACACAGGGAAATGGTTACTGCTAGCCCTATCCTCGAGGTACAGCACAGCACAGCACTTCTGATTACTTGTTCAGTGGCTTCGAGATTGAGAAAGAAAGCACTGTGAGTGTCATTGAAACTTGCAATGAAAATGACTACTCTGAAGCACTTCGATTTTCCAGAAACCTTCCTGTTTGGAGAATGATGCAAGCGAAAGGGTACTTTCCTGGCTTGGGTCTTGGTAAACACTTACAAGGGATAACGGATCCACCGCCGGTTCCCCCACAAGCGAAAGGGTACATCATTTCCATCCACGATGAAATTGACGAAGAAGAGTGGGACTTCACTCAAATCAAGTGGGAAGGAACCGCGTACAAAAGTTACAATGACCCAAAGGCCAAAAACTGCAACCTCGAACCATACCGAAAGACACTCAACGGCCACTTCGTTAAGGAAGGAGAAAGCATCCCATACTTTATCTTTTCAGAACCATGGACTGACGATAAAGGAAAACGCCAACCAGGCTTTGAAATTTTCAGCGACTGCGACGCTTCGTCAGATGAAACAGAACCTGTCCCACTAATCCTTAAAGATTTGTGGGGAAAAAAGGCAGAAATGACCAGTGAATGGGACTTTGTGTTGGGAGAAGACATGCTACAACAGTTTGAGAACCTGTGCCGGCTAGAAGACAACCAGATCCATGCAATATCCAAGGGGGACGCTCCAACTACTGATTACACAAGGCTAATCCAGAAATGTGATGAGCCAATTCTAAACTGGCACGTCACCGGGGGACCAGTTGTTGATGAAGACTTCATGATCAAAGAGCTTGGTTGTACTCCCCATCCCCACAGGAAGATAGGCCCTATAGCTTTCACTTTAGAGTCAGTTTCCACCTCTGATGAACTCACTCAAGAGGAAATTGAGGCGGTGGCGAACATGTATTCCCTTACTTCCTTAATGAAAAATTTGATCTTTTCGAGTACCCTGAGATTGCTAACATCGTGAATGATGAATTACCTAATAATAATCAATATAACGAACAAGTTAAAAATGAATCATACGATGAGATAGACCAAGAAAATGAACAAATTTTAAAAGAATTACAAAAGCAAGTAGGTCGTTGTGGAAAGAATGGCCCCGTTGACAATGAAGAAATGCAAACGGTTAATCTCGGGACAACAGAAGACCCCAGAGAAACAAAGATCGGCAGCTTCTTCAAGGGGGAAGATAGGGAAACCTTAACGCAGCTCCTCAGAGAATATGTCGAAGTCTTCGCTTGGTCCTACAAAGATATGCCTGGGTTAAATCAATCGATCGTAGAACACAAAATACCACTGCTGCCCAAGGCCAAACCAGTCAAACAGAAACTACGCGGAATTAAGTCTGAATGGTCAATGCAAGTGAAAGAAGAAATCATGAAACTCTTGAACGTAGGGTTTATCAAGGTGATCGAGTATCCGGAATGGCTAGCCAACACAGTACAAGTAGCTAAATCAAATGGGAAAATACGAGTCTGTGTTGACTTCAGAGACCTGAACAAGGCGTCCTCTAAAGACGACTTACCGCTACCAAACATAGTCATGTTGGTCGACGCCACCGCAACATACGAAGTCCGCTCATTCGTAGATGGCTTCGCAGGGTATAACCAAATTCTCATGTCAGAAGAAGACCAACACAAAATAGCGTTCACCACGCCTCTGGGGACGTTCTGTTATACGGTCATGCCGTTTGGTCTGAAAAACGCTGGGGCTACTTATCAAAGGGCAATCACAACGTTGTTTCACGACATGATCCACAAAGAAATAGAGGTATATGTGGACGACATGATTATCCACTCAAAGGGGACAGATGGTCAGCACTTCAGAGATCTTAGAAAATTCTTCAATCGACTGAGACAACACAAAATGAGGCTCAACCCCGCGAAATGCTCATTCGGGGTGGTCAAAGGGCAGGTCTTAGGATACATGGTTACCGAACGTGGCATAGAAGCGGATCCCGCCAAGATAAAGGCCATCATAGACATGCCTCCACCCAGAACACAGAAAGAAGTAAAGGGATTCATGGGCAGACTCCAATACATCAGTCGATTCATCAATCAACTGACTACGATGTGCGATCCTATCTTCAAGCTACTTAAGAAAAACGCACCTCAAGAATGGATTGAGGAATGTCAAGAAGTGTTCGAGGAAGTTAAGCATTACTTAACCTCCCCACCCATCCTGGTTCCACCACACAAGGAAAAACCCTTAAAACTATACCTCATGGTTACTTAAAACTATACCTCACAGTTACTGGCAACGCGCTAGGGGATATGCTCGCTCAAGAACAACCAGCTTTGCCCACAGAAAATGCAATATACTTTGTCAGCCGCAGATTCCAAGGCAGCGAAATCAATTACTCCCCACTCGACAAGTCTTGCGCTGCTCTTGTCTGGGTAACACAGAGACTAAAGCACTACATGGAAGCCTTCCCGGTTCATCTCATAGCACGAATGGATCCTTTGAAGTACATCCTAGACAAATCAAATTTGTCTTCGCGACTGGCTAAGTGGTATTTCATGCTCGCGGGATATGATATCACTTACGTCACTCAGAAATCCATCAGAGGCAGTGTATTCGCAGATCAGTTGGCCGAATTTCCTTGCGACGAAGTGAAGGGGGAAGACCCGCGATTCCCTGATGAGGACATCATGAGTATAGAAGACGAAAATAAGTGGCAATTATTTTTTGATGGCGCAGCCAATAAGAAAGGTTTCGGCATCGGAATGTTGTTAGTGGATCCCGACGACATCTACACTCCACTAGCAATATGTCTTGACTTTGACACCACCAACAACACCGCGGAATATGAAGCTTGCATAGCGGGACTCGAAGCAGCCCTAGAACGCAACGTAATCGAACTTGAGGTATTTGGGGACTCCCTGTTGATCATCAATCAGACACTGAAAAAGTGGAGGACCCAAGATCCGACCCTTCAAAGGAAAGCCAGTAAAACCCTTTAAAATAACCTGGCAAGCAACTCCTGCCTACTGCGCCATCATAGACCTCCATAACTGCAAAGACAAGTGGTTATCTGAATGCACCACCATCGAAGACTCCGAAAAGAAACCATGGTACTATGACATTTGGAATTTCATCCTAGATTGAACCATGCCGCCTGAGGCCGACAAGAAAACTCAGATTACCCTTAGGAGGCTGGCATCTAACTACGTCATCACTGCTGGCCGTCTATTCAAAAAATACTCCCAGGGGAACCTCCTTTACACCACCGAAGAAGAGTCCCAAGAAATAATGGACCATGTTCATCAAGGAGTATGTGAAACCCACATGAGCGGCAACATGCTCGCCAAAAAGATCATCAGACAAGGGTACTTTTGGTTAACCATGGAAGCCGACTGTACCAACATGGTCAAAAAATGCCATAAGTGTCAGATACACGCCAACCTTCAGCACGCCCCGCCTTCCCTGCTATACCTTATGACATCCCCTTGGTTGTTCTCAATATGGGGCATAGATGTGATTGGAAAGGTTACACCCGCAGGAGCCAACGGGCACTATTTCGTCCTAGTAGCCATCGACTATTTCACTAAATGGATCGAGGCCGCCTCCTATAAAGATTTGAACGCCAGAAAGGTAGCAGAATTCATCAAGTACAACATCATCTGTCGATATGGGTTCCCACAAGAGATGATATCTGATAATGGCTCCCATTTCGAGAAAGAAATCGATCGCCTCTTAACAGAGTACAAAATCGTGAGGCATAAGGAATGGAAGCTGTTCTACCAATAGAATTGGAAATACCGTCACTAAGGGTTCTCCTAGAAAACCAAGTGAATGAAGTTGACTGGTTAGAAAGCAGACACGAAGAGCTAGCCCTGCTAGACAAAAGAAGGTTGAGCAGCCGAACACACTCAAGCTTACCAAAGAAGAATGGCAAGAGCTTTCAACAAAAAGGTCAAGACAAGAAACATCAAAGTAGGCGACCTGGTTCTCTGCGAGCATCGTCCTGGACCTTTCAATCCTCTAGGCAAGTGGGGATCAAGATGGATAGGATCCTACGTTGTTAAGAAGATATTCTCTGGGGGAGCCCTTCAGCTGGTGGACTTGGCCTCTTAAAAAGAAAAAATGCTCGCTAGGCTGAAAATCCCGAAGGGGACGGCCTAGGTAAAAGTTAGAGCTTGCACAAGAAAAGAAGCCAGCTAGACTGAAAACCTGAAAGGGAGGTCTAGGCAAAAGCCAGGGTGTGCATAAAAAAAAAAAAAAAGAGGAAGCCTTGTCTTGCGCGAGACTACCCTTCGGGTAGAAATCAAAATATTGTCCTTTTTTCTCTCAAAAATGAATTACGTTAGACCTGAGCCTCTTATTTAATTGCTGTAAAAGAGGAACGTAGGCAGCCTTCGGGTTCGGTCCAATCAAATAAATAAACCAAATTTTGTCATTTTATTAATCAAATGCATTTTATTAATAACAAAAGGGAAATCCTAACCACAATGACTAATTTGCTAAGCTAACCATCTTGAAAAAAATTAATAAAACTAGCGGTCTATCAAAACAATCTCCTGGTACTCTTTAGAATCTAGCCTTTCATTGCCTTGGTAGGCCGGCGGACATGATCACCCCCGTCATCTCGATCTCTCTTGTGCTTTGGACCCTTCGAAGCAGAACATCCCTCAAGGTGAGTGAAAACAGATCCCTGTAAGTATGCCAATCCAATTCGCTACCCTTTTAGGTGCATTTTAATACGATAAAATTGTATTAAGGGGCATTTTGGTAAATTCCCGGTCTATCCCGAGACTTCCGGAAACGATCCATAAGTTTCTTGTGAAGGAAGTACCTTTTAGTACTTTGCTCATCCTAAAGGAGCTGCAGGGAATAAACTTGTTTTGGACCTTTTGGGTATTTACTCAAAATGTTCCAGAACCTGGTTTTGGCGCCAAAAGCAGTTGGTGACACCTTGTGTCATGCGACAAATCGAGGCTTGGAAAATGGTTACAGAAGGTCGTGCGACACCTTGTGACCATCAACTGCAGCCTATAAATAAGACCCTATCCCTCTCAGAAATGGATCCCAACTTTCACATACTGTTACTCTGCCAAAATTGGAGCGTAACACACACCCTGCAAACACCTCTCTCTCTCTCTCATCCAAATCCATCTTCAATTCCCCCAATTCACCTAAATTCACCCACTAATACTTGGATCCTCCTTCCATCAATCCAATCCAGTTCAGTTCGTCCCATAAGCAGTTGTAGAAGGGTTCTATACCAGCCTTGGTATAGAATTCGTGGATACTACAAGGGTAACACTCCAAATCCTTTTTCTCTCTCACTTTGAAATTTCTATAATCCAATCATCTCATCTTCATCTGATCTCAGTAATTCGACTCCATCTGTCGTGATTACTGAGATCCAATCGAAATCTCTTTGTTTAATATTTTTGCCTTGCATAATTGGGTATTTATGATTTGATCCTTGTGGGAATTGGTGTTTAAGTCCCAAGGGAGTGTGGATCTCTCCATATCCACACTCCCTGGGTTGAATTGTTGTTAATTTGTGCATTTCGAAGCTAATCTGATTGTATAGTTAGATCTGTGTTGGCTTTTTCGTCTTCTGTGTTCAAGCTGTGAGGTATCTGCATATGGACATCTTGTGTCACGCGACACATTGTGCTTGGTTGATCCTGTGTCACGTGACACATTCAGCCATGCATGTCATGTGTCACGCGACACTCTATTTCTCTTTGCAAAGACCATTTTCCAATTGTAATCTGTTTTAATATGTGTATACGGGATGTGGCCTCCCTAACCAAATGGCTCACAAGTTGTAAGATCTCAGTTCATATCAATAAAATTCATGTTTACCACATTTCCTTATTATCATTGTTTGCACACACCTTGGATTACTTGGATGTTTAATTAGAAAGACTCATCTACGGATGAGGCATGTTGGGTGAGCTTTCGGTTCTTCCCAACATGTAACCTGACCCCCGAACCCATTTTCTCTCTCAAAGGTTTTTCAAAGTGTACCTTAAAACATGGCGTGGCGACTCCTATTTTTCATCATCGAAATCCAAAATTTCGGGCGAGCGCACATTCAGTGGCGACTCCGATGGGGACAACACTTTTTGAAAACCTGTTTTTCAAAATTAAGAGGGTCAAACTTTCGTTCAATTAGACATCCATCATATCCATCTTTGTGTGCATCCTTGATGATCTTTTGTGGTACATGCATCTTATTGCATTATGAGACTTGTGAGCCTTTTGTGTTCTTCTTGTGGCTATTTTGTTATGCTCTATTGTATTACTTTGTCCTTTGCCATAGGAAGGCAGGGGCTGAATTTCATTTGCATGGTTCTGGTTCAGTGACTTATCAAGTCGTGCGACATCTTTGTGCCATGCTATCCTGTGTCACGCGACAGGATTGGTCACTGAGCAGTCTTCGGATGCTGGTTTGAGGGCAGTCCCTTGAATCAAGCTGCGCAGTTGATTGTTGTACCCCTTGTTCCCTGTGAGAGTGTGTGTGTTTTCTCTTTTGTTTTCCCTTTAGAATAAAAAATGAAATAAAATAAAATTGTTTTTTTTAAATAAAAGAACATAGTCATCCGCACACTACACCACATAGATTTAGAACCCTTGGATGCGATTGACGGCATCGCGGACGTTGATGTATGTCGCCTACGCTTGAGCGCCTAATATCAAAAATATCCCCCTAGTGCGTTATAGGTGGCACCACACTTAAAGCTTACCCACGGTTGGTTTTGATACAACATTTTGAAATCACTTTAAAATGAATTGTTTTGAAATTTATAATAGGTCCTTATACCTTTCCCAAAACCTTGCACCTTGTGGGCATGTTGCCAATGCAACATGGTTTCACGTGGGGACATGTCACTCTCGTGACGTGTCCTAACGAAAGATCATGTCGCATTGTCACCGTGCACCGACGAGAGGTCATGCCGGATTTTTCTTTGAAATTCTTCAAGAATACCCGTTAGGCTGCCCAAATTTTTCCAGAAATTTGGACCACCTCTCCGTCCCATGCGGTGTTTAGGTCTTGTTTAGGTATCGTCACCTATTATTAATTTCAATGCAAAGCATTTGGTGTAATTTGAATGTTGCATCTTTAGGTTTTCGCGAGGTGTAGATTGTGTAAATAAAGGCTTATCCTTTCCCAACCTTATGTAGGATTTAAAATACCGATTTATACTTGAATATAAATAAATTGTTTGCGCAAGACTGTCCTTCTTCTCCTTTCTCTCTCCCGTACTTCCTCAAAGTCTTCTTCCTCCACTACCTTATAAACCCGTATCTACCCCTGCAGCTATGGCGAGTTGGGTCCGCTCTTCTGTTCCGGGAGCTCGTCTGGTCCGCATTGTTGAAGAAGTTCAAACATTTTCAGGGGTTTCAGTCAATTCAGAATCAGATATGGCTGGAAATGGTGATGTGTTTGCTGCTCAGTCTGCTGGAGGTTCAGTTTCGATGGGTCAACCGGGTTTGAATGACATGTCCGCAGAAGAGTTGAGAATAACTTTGGAAGCTGCTTTGGCTAGGGAACGTGAATCCCGTTTGTTGGCTCAGAACGCTAAGGCTTGGGAGGAGGAAGCCTATACCTGTTTTGTAGAGGACATGCGAGCCAGGGGAATCGCAGTACTCCGCCGAGAGGATGGTTCTTACGAGGAAATCACTGAAGATAGTAACAACGGGATCGGATCTGCTTCTCCTGTTCAACCTGCTCAACCCAACTACCATGCTATGCCTCCTCCCGAGAGTTATGCTCCTCGCCCAAATCGGATGCCGTCTCCAAAAATGACCGTGAATACCCAAGGAAGGGTTCCTCTCCCAATCTCTCAGACACATAGTCAAGTTGCTCAGCAGGGGTTCAGCAAAAGTAGTGGCCAACCATCGAACTTCTTTGATCTCACTTCCTCACCAACTCCCAATGCCCCAATGCCGCAAGATCAGTACAGATTCCAGTTCCAAGGAAGCTATTCCCAACCCCAGGTCAGCATGTATCAAGACAGTTATTAGTATGGTCAGTCCAATCAGCAGCAAGGTGTCTTCCAAGTTCCACAATAGAAATCTAGCCAGTACCGTCTATCAGGAAACCAGATTTGTCAGGATCAGTTCCCGCAACATCCCCAGAATCAATCTCAGTTCCAAAGCAACTTCTCTCAGCCCGCAGTGTGTTCTCCTCTCACCCAGCACCTGTATGGTTCCACCCCATATTCAGCTCCCTGTATCAGTACCAGATTTTCTACCCAAGGTCAGTTTGGATGTCAATCGGCGTAGTTTGGTCCACAGAATCCAAGTGTTCAGTTTAATGGTTACGATATGTACGGGAATAAGATTCCCAGTTCAGTCAGTTTATTGGATAGTAGCATCAGCATCCCCAGTACTTTCGGTCTTCCCTCAACCGCCTTGCCTATCAGATATGCTCCAGAATTTCCAGTGCAGTCTTCAACTGTGGCTCCTGCTATTCCCCAGATTTCGGGTTTGACTACGGAAGTGACAACTTAGTTAAGGCAGATGCAACAACAAATTGATAGATTGACTGTGGGTTCCAGTGGCCTCAAAGTGGTTGACCCGGCTCAAGTAACACCCCTTCCCCATAAGTTCAAGATGCCAAAGATGGATTTTGACGGCACGGCCTGCCCAAAGACTCACATAGATACCTACGTCATGACGATAGGGGCGATGGGTTGCACACCCAAATTTATGGCTTCTCACTTTCATCTGACTCTAAAAGGCCCGGCGCTCACTTGGTTTTTGGCCTTAAAGCAAGAATGCCGCTCCACCTGGAGCCAGATCACCGAGACTTTCTTGGAGAAATATAGAGGAAACCTAGAGTGGCGCACTACTCGAGACGATCTAGTGGGCACCATTCAGAAAAATGATGATTCGCTCATGGAGTTTTATAAGAGGTGGAATGCCAAACTTAAGGAACTGTCGGAACTAATTCCCCTTCAAGATCAGAAAGATATTTTCCTGTCATGTGTTAAACCTGTGTTAAGGGAGGCCATTGGAAAGGGATGGTACCCAGATCTAAGAGAAATGGTTGGTATGGGCGCTCGGAGCGAGAACAGGCTCTTTAACCTTGCTCCGAATACAAACGCTGGCAGTAGCAGCGGAACTGGAGGATTCTGATATCGGACAACCAACCCAATTTCTTCAATGGCGCCCAAAGGAAGGGAGGTGGCCAAAGACAGCACCGTCAACAACCTACAAGGAGGCAACAATGCACAGAATGGTGAGAGATTCCAGCCCAGACAACAGGGGAGGTTCGATGACTTGGGCATGACCACGAAAGAGGTTTACAATGGATTGCTCAGAACTGGCATGATTAAGCCGCTGGACAACTACAGTCCTGTCAACCCTAATCCCAATCTCGACACAAGCAAATATTGCCGATTTCATCAGTACCCAGGGTACACCACCAATACATGTGTCACTCTTAAGAAGATTATCCAAGGTCTTGTTGACGATAAGAAGATCGAAAAGTCTCCTCGCCCCAACGTCGTCAGCAACCCTCTGCCCAACAACAACATGAACCTAATTGACTTTGGTCAAGATTATTTTGTGAATGTAATAGAGTTTGAAGAGTCTGTAATTGGAAAAGTTAGTGGTGATTGTAAGAAAGTCAATGATGATGTAACTCCTTCTTTCAATGAAATGAAAGACAACTTTTGCTACATCTTGTATCTTGATGATTTGTATGATTTAAATAATGCCGCTGATTACGATGAATATGAGGAGCATTTGGTCATCAATGCTATCTCTTCCGTGGTTCCCAAAGAGTCCCCAATCTCTTTAGAAGAGCTCATATTAGCAGCTAACTTGGAGGAACCATTGTCTGTGATTGAGATAAGACAGGCAGCGTGGCCATACAGCACCCGCCCTGTTCCGCTTACACTAGCTGAACTCAGAGAGGCTAGCAAAAATTTTGTGGTTGAGAATGATTAAGAGGTTAATTTGTTGACACGATCAGGAAGGATGTTGGGAGCAGATAGCACTGATCCACTTGGAAAGGGCAAAGGAATCGCGGTTTCAAACCCCCAGGCCTCTCGGGATCCTTACAGATCAACAGGAAATGAAGAAATCCAAGAGGACCCGATTTTGACGCAGTTGAAGAGAACCGAGGCTGATATCTCCTTATGGTCCCTGCTTACATCCTCTTACCCCTACAAGCTAAAGCTAGAAGAGGCTCTATCTAAAACCAAAGTGTCCATCAGCGCAACTCCAGATGAGGCCTGCCGGTTGATCAGAACAGCACAGTATGGGAACATCATCACTTTTACAGATCTTTATTTCCCTTCGTACGGTTAAATGCACAACGAGTCTCTACACATTACCGTGCCCTTGGAGGGGCATCGAATTCCCCATGTGTTGTTGGACAACGGGTCGGCCATCAACGTGCTTCCTGCAAAGATGATGAGCATGTTAGGCATTGATGCACAGAGTCTTAAGCCCTCCAATCAGACTATAAAAGCCTACGATTCAACTTCCAGAGCGGTATTGGGGATTGTTTCTTTAAATCTGTTATTCAGGGGTAAGGAGATGGTAGTGGAATTCCAGGTCATCGATATTCCTTTCACGTTCTCGGCATTATTGGGTAGGCCATGGATACATGAAATTGGAGCGGTAGCCTCCACCCTCCACCAGTGTTTGAAGTTTGTGCAAGATGGGGTTTTGACAACCATTTACGGGGATAGTGTCACTATTGGGGAGACCAGCACCAACACCATACGGGTAATGGAAATCAAGCTTGACCAAGAAAGTCTGATGCTCAGTGGTTTCACGATCGAAAAGCCGAAAGGGCATGTCTGCACTATCGATTTAACAACTTCCTCGGACAAGATTCTTCCCGTGTTGAAAATGATGAGAGGCATGAGCTACATTCCGGGCCTAGGGTTAGGAAAGCGACAACAAGGGCCGTGTAAGCTTGAGATGCCGAAACCAAAGAGAAACAGGGGAGGTCTGGGATATATTATGGCTGGAGAGGACAAAGCATATGATAAGGCAGAAGCACTCAAAGAACGAATGTTCCTAGATGCCGGCAAAAGATACAAGAAGCCTGACATGAGCCCTTATAGCTGGTCTCTAAACAAGCACTTTGTCAAGGAGGATGGGGAAATGTTTGTTTGCCCGGAACCAAAGCTGAGTCAGATGGAAGAGAGGGTGAAGATGATACGAAATTTTGCCACAAGCAAAAACCCGATGAAGGAAATGTTCTTCAGCCTGCCCAGGAGACCAGGCGTCACTGCTACCTATGAGAACAACTACCACTTATGGGGGCCGGACTATGTCAATCAGTTTGAGAAGCTTGCTCTAGATGAGCCTATGATACACAAGATCCGCGGTACTGACCCTGTAGACATGGACAGTGATTTGGCAAATCTGTTTGAAGATCAGGGGCTGTTAGAGCCTGAGAGTGGCATGCTTACAGAGGAGGTACCTGCAGAAAGGGGGGTTGTTGCCAAAGATCCCCGGGATTTGATCGACTTTTCTTCAGATGATGATATAGTGGCCATGCTTGAATTTGAGAAGGGGCCAGCTGTGGATCCGAGCATGTTGGAGACAATTGCAGAGAGGCCGTTGAAAAATTGGACTTCAATTCAAGGACCGATCGCTAGTAGGGAGACTATGATCAAGAAACTTGGGCCCAAGCCTCGTCCTGGTCCCTCTGTATCTAAGTTTGTCCCCCATGTCTTGAGTCATTCCCCTGAATCCCTTGTAATCGAGTTTCAGTCTTTTGATAGGTCTGACGTCCTCACGACGGAAGACCGTCGTCGTGTTGTAGACACTGTTTTCCCATTCGCTCTGAATAAAATGGTCAATCTTTCCGAGTATCCTGTGATTGCAAATCAAACGATTGAACGCTTAACAAAAAATGAGCACAAATATTTAAAAATAATTAAGCCAGAATCAATCGAAGATAATGCAGACTTAATATATGAACAAATTTTAGAAAATAATTCAAAGCAGGTTTGCGAGCGAAAGGAAAGGCAGGCCCAAGCTGCCGATGAGATATTAACCACAGTGAACCTGGGAACAGCTGAGGAACCCAAAGAAATGCAAATTGGTAGCTTCTTTTCCGGAGTTGAGCGGGATGCCCTGATCGAACTCCTTAAAGAGTTTGTAGACGTCTTTGCCTGGTCCTACAAAGACATGCCTGTGTTGGACACATCTATCGTGGAGCACTGGATACCCTTGGATCCAGAGATCAAGCCGATCAAGCAGAAATTGCGGCGGATCAAGCCTGAGTGGTCCTTACAGGTTAAGGAAGAGATTGAGAAACTCCTACGGGTAGGCTTTATCAAGGTGATAGAATATCCGACTTGGCTGACAAACATCATGACAGTCACAAAGGCAAATGGAAAGGTACGGGTTTGCGTAGACTTTCGAGACCTCAACAAGGCTAGTCCCAAAGATGACTTCCCTCTGCCGAACATTGACATGCTTGTGGACGCAACAGTGAACTATGAAGTCAAGTCCTTCGTCGACGGCTTTGCGGGTTACAATCAGATTAAAATGACTGAGGAAGATCAGGATAAGACAGCATTTACCACTCCTTGGGGCACTTATTGCTACACAGTGATGCCATTTGGGCTGAAGAATGCTGGGGTTACCTACCAGAGGGCCGTCACTACCCTGTTCCACGACATGATCCATAAGGAGATTGAAGTGTATGTTGACGATATGATCATTCATTCAATGGGGTCAGATGGACAGCATTTCATTAATCTAAGGAAGTTCTTCAACAGGCTTCGGGAGCACTCCATGAGATTAAATCCAGCCAAGTGCACCTTCGGGGTTATCCGTGGCAAGGTCTTGGGATACATGGTCACAGAGCGCGCGGTCGAGGTAGATCCCAGAAAAGTCAAGGCAATTGTCGAAATGAAGCCACCTAGAACTGTCTCCAAGGTAAAGGGATTCATGGGCTGTCTACAGTACATCAGCCAATTTGTCAACCAACTGACTTCTATGTGTGAGCCAATATTCAGATTGCTGAAGAAGAATCAGGAGGTGATCTGGAACGAAGAATGCCAGTCATCTTTCAAGAAGATCAAAGCTTATCTTGTTAATCCTCCCATCCTTTGTCCGCCTCATGGGTGCAAACCTCTACTTCTATACTTGACGGTCACAGATACGGCCATTGGGGCCATGCTAGTGCAAGAGAAAAGGGACTCCAAGGTCGAGAATGCCATCTATTTTGTCAGCCGCAAATTCCAAGGTAGCGATTTGAATTACTGTGCCCTAGAAAAGACGTGTGCAGCTCTGGTTTGGGTGGTCGGAAAGTTGAAGCACTACATGCTATCCCACACAGTACATCTGGTTTCCAAGATGGACCCGATTAAGTACTTGTTTCAGAGTGACAGAGGCAGTATCTCCACCAGACTTGCGAAATGGACCTTCTTCCTAGCTGAGTTTGATATTAAGTATGTGATCTGGAAAGCAATCAAAGGACAGGCTTTGGCAGATCAGTTGGCTGACTCTCCCAGCACAGAAGCCCGAGGACCAGATCTCCAGTTTCCGGATGAGGGAATTTTTGTTGTAGAAAGCGGCAACAAATGGCAGCTATTCTTTGACGGTGCAGCAAATAAAAGAGGCAATGGCATCGGGATGGTATTAGTAGACCCGAATGACATGCACACCCCCATAGCCATCAAGCTAAATTTCTCAGTTACCAACAATGCAGCCGAATATGAAGCTTGCATAGCCGGTCTTGAGGCTGCCCTTGAGCGGAATGTGGATGAGTTGGAAGTGTTTGGCGATTCCCAACTGATAATTAATCAAGCCGCTAACAGATGGAAGACGACAGATCCGTGTCTCCAGAAGTATCATGCTTATATTGTTGAGCTCGTCGGCCAGTTTAAGGAAGTGTCATTCCAGTTCATGCCGCGAGATAAGAATAGATTCGTCGACGCACTAGCTACTCTGGCTTCTTTAGTAGAAATACCAGAAGGAAAGTCAATCAAGCCATTCAGGGTCGGAAGGCGAGAAAATTTGGTATATTATTGTGAAATCGAGCTTGAAACCGTCGATGAGCCGTGGTACAGCCAGATCTTTCAGTACCTCAAGCAGGGTGAGGCATCCTTCCCTGTTGATGAAGAGGGTGACCTAAAAGGTATCCGGGCCAAAAGTCTGCAAGCCCTGAAAAGGTTATCAGCACAGTACGTCATACTTGGCGATGAGTTATGGAAGAAAAGGGAAGGTTGCCCACTCCTGCTCTGCATTAGCAAAGAGAAAGATCAGAGAGTAATGAAAGATGTTCACAACGGTGCTTGTGGACCTCACATGAACACTCGATCCCTTATGCACAACATTATCAGACTGGGTTACTTCTGGATCACCATGGAGACTGATTGCATCCAGTTTGTGCGGAATTGCGACAAGTTTCAGCGGTTCTCCAACCTAAACCACATCCCTCCTCATGATATATATTGTATGACAACTCCTTGGCCTTTTGCAACGTGGGGAATCGATGTCATCGGGAAGATAACTCCATCCGGGAGCAACGGACACTCATTTGTTTTGGTCGTGGTAGATTACTTCACAAAGTGGGTGGAAGCCGCGTCCTACAAAGTGCTCACAGCTAAAAAAGTTGCTCGCTTCATAAAGGAACACATATTTTGCCTCTATGGAGTCCCGAATGAGATCATCTCTGACAACGGATCCCATTTTGAAGGAGAAACCGACCGGCTGCTCACCGAATACAGGGCAAGCGCCATAAGTCGTCGCCATAGCTGGACCACGACAGAAACTGTCATTGAGGATGCTAATAAGAACCTTGAGAGAATCATAAAGAAGATGGCCGAGCGAGGAAGGGATTGGCCGCAGAAACTACATCTAGCATTATGGGTATATCGCACTTCAATTCGGACTGCTACCGGTGCAACTCCATATGCCTTAACTTACGGAATGGATGCCGTCATGTCCATTGAGCTAGAGATTCCATCCCTCAGGGTATTGCTCGAGAATGAAGTCAATGAGATTGAATGGCTCCAAAGTCGATACAATGAGTTGGCACTGTTGGACGAACGCAGATTAAAGGCCATGGAGCATAACCGGGCGTATCAGAAGAGAATGGCCCGTGCTTTCGACAAAAAAGTGAAACCCAGGGATATCAAAGTCGGTGATCTGGTCCTCAAGATGAAGCCTTCCAATCAGAGCAGTGCATTGGGCAAATGGGCACCTGTCTGGGTCGGGCCTTTTCTAGTAAAGAAGATATTCTCCGGAGGAACTATGCAGCTAACAGATCTGGACGGCAACCCGTTCCTGTACCCCGTCAACGGTGACAAGTTGTGGCGGTATTATGTTTGATCGAGTCTTCCCCCTCTGTATAAAAAAAAGGGAAATGAAAATAAAGGAGCAACAAAATTGTCCCAGATGAGACTGAAAACCTCTCAAAAGGCAGTCCATGCAAAAATAAGGGACGCGCCCGGTGCTAAAAGAATATACCCAGCTAGACTGAAAACCCTAAAAAGGGCGGTCTAGGTAAAAAACAGGATTGCACCATGTCCCCCTTCTATCTTCCCTTTCTTAAACACAAAAGTCAATTGAGTCGAACTACAGAGACCTGAGCCCCTTAGTTCTCTTTACAAAAGGGGAACGTAGGCAACCACTCGTGGTTCGGTCTAAAATGCTGCAAAATCCCTGATCTTGTCAATAAATTGGGGCTTTCAACTTTGCCAAAATGTGTTTTGATTACAGCTCCAAGGCTTTTGAAAGGTTCATTATAAATTAATATTCTTTTTGATAAGTTCAAGCACGGCCTGCTTTCGACTCATATAACCAGCTGCGAATAAAAAGTAATAAGTTTTCAAAATTCTAACATCTATTTTGTCTGCAAATAAGTAATCAAGGGATACTCATGTTCCATACAATAAATGATTTCCTCAAAATACAAACAAAAGAGTCCCCTATATCTCAGATAAAGTGTCTAGGAACTCGTTCCCGCTCCCAAACTTGCATCTCTAGTCTTCCTTTTCCTCGGTCCCCGGGAGGTCCTTGGCCTAGGAATGTCAAATAAGTCGGTTTGAGCCCGTCCTAGCTCGGGTATAATGCGTGCCGGTGGCTCGATCAGACCAGTCTCCCTCAAAGCTGCCCTAGCAATCCTCTCTTGCCTCAAGGCCTCTCTGCGAGCTATCACTTCTGGGTCATCTCTCATGGCAGCTCTCCGGATCTCTTGCCTCCGATAGTCCTCAGCAACATCGCCGGTAACATCATCTGGGTTCCCCTGGGCCTCTGTATCTCGGAAAGAGTGGCTGGTTGGGTAGTTTGCTCCCAGGTATTCCCGACCCGAGCCTATATGGTCAAATGCATAGGACCCCGCTGCTCCTCATACCAAATCAAATACTCTGTGGTTAAGAATGTAATCCCTCTGGACTGTCGAAGAAGTGTTCGTGTGGGAAGAAAGCCCTCCAGAAAGAATCTACTGAAAAACTGCATAGTCTGGGGCTCGGTCATGTCCATCGGAACAACATCAGTCATCAGTCTCTCTCTCAAATCCCGGACAATCTGCTGAGGGTACCTACACTGCCTACTCACCAATGATGGGATGCAAAAGGAAGATACTTGCAGTCCTGGCAGCCTGACTACCACTGACCCATCCTGAATATCTCTCATGGTCTGCAGCCCCCACGCCAGAATCCAGAAATTCAGATCAGCAGTCCCGTACCGCGTTAACCTCATCTGCCAGCTATCAGCAGCCGCATCTCTCAACACTTTGCGTTGCCCCGTCACCCAAGGCATGGAAATTTGACCCGCTGGAAGTGGAATGATCAAGCGTAGCCTATCAACATCAGACGTCATCAAAGTTCCTGCAAGTCTACCTTCCAAGGCGCTCTCCGACTCGCCGTTGCTGCAATACACCTCCCATCCTCACATATATTCACATGTAAACGTACGGGAGAGAATTCACTACACCATATGTATCACCATACACACT
>JAFEMH010006981.1:0-32500 GCA_022495995.1 Adenophora triphylla var. japonica
ATAGCAGTGAAATCAGGTAGATCAATCGGCTCCCCGACTAAGATGAAAGTTTGTGGGTGGTGTCCCACCGAGAAATCGAAAAGGGCTCGGACCGAGCCCTTACTCTTCGAGGTAATGTGGATCCCCTGCCGATCGCCTCGATGAATGAATCTAGGCCGGTAGCTCGCACCAGCTGCTTGGGGTTCGCCCCATTCTTCTCGAAATCGGGCATCCTCTCCCAAAGCCTCACAGCAATCTCAGAAGGACCTCTGGACTTGTTCTCTTGTAGACAAGCACAGCAAAAGAAATGTGTCAGTCCTTCATCTCATTTCAAAAGCATGCATATGTTCAAAAAGTGCACATATTTTCAAAATAAAAGCATTCATAAAAATCTTTCTAGCATCCTTTGCATAGAAAACACGCCTTTCATCACTTGAAACACGTCATGTCAAATCACATTGCTTTCCTAAAGCACAAAATCACAATTTTCAAAATTCTTTGCACATAAGCATTATTTTTCAACAAAGTGGAATGCATGAATCCTTTTCATCTTCCAAAATCCTGTTTTCTCATTGATAATCAAAATTTTGACCCAAGCTTCTAGCACATGCAAGGGCTTCGTCTCACTTTAGACAATTATCATTCTTACTTTATTATCGAGAAAAAGTGGGTCATTCTCATTATTTTTGTCAAATAAATTGCACATGCATGTTCTTAGCCTCATAGGTTATTCATCAATATCTCAAAATCATTCAAAAATCCTAGGAAAATCCTAGAAAATTCTTAAAATTCGGGTCAAGCCCTAAGTCAATCAATACTCAATCAAAATCGACGGAATTGAGCCAAATAAGAATGCTTACCCCAATCGATCGCGGGTTCGTCGATTTGTGCTCCCTTCTCCCGGATAGAGGTCCGATGGAGGTGTAAGAAAGTCGTACCTCCTATCCGTACGAACGAGCTCCTTCCTCCTCCTCTGAGCAGCCGCGGAGATATTCCTCCTCGCTTGCCTTGGCACCGGATCCATTCTTGATCAAAGGAAGCAAAGAGATTGGAAGAATTTCGAATTTTCTTCCTCTCTTCTCTCTCTCTCCCTCGGGTGGAATGGGCGGCAGTAATGCCCAATAGGCCGTTCAAATCTGATTTTAAATAATCTGGAAAAATTAATCTTTCAGCCGTACGGCTTCTTTTGCCTCCCTCTCATGTCGGGCGGCTTCTTTCGCTCTGAGCAGAAATTATAATTTTTCCCCTGGACTTTCCACTTGGGCATCTAATTCCCGTTATCCTTTAACTAAGATAACATCTTTTTCAGAAGATATCCCTTATCTCCTAAGAAATTAAGCTTTCTTCCCAGTCGCCTCCGTTAATTCCGTTATAACGGGATAACGCTAGGTGACAACCTCCGAATTGTCGAAATCTAAACTTAAGCTACCTCTATCACGAATAGTGAAGTATGCTCAAGTTCTTCTAAACTTAAGCTACCTCTATCCCGAATAGTGAAGTATGCTCGAGTTCTTCTAAACTTTAGCTACCTCTATCAATAATAGTGAAGTATGCTCGAGTTCTTCTAAACTTTAGCTACCTCTATCACGAATAGTGAAGTATGCTCGAGTTCTTCTAAACTTAAGCTACCTCTATCACGAATAGTGAAGTATGCTCAAGTTCTTCTAAACTTAAGCTACCTCTATCACAGATAGTGACGTACGCTCAAGTTCTT
The DNA here is from genome assembly GCA_022495995.1 of Adenophora triphylla var. japonica. Lineage (NCBI taxonomy): Eukaryota > Viridiplantae > Streptophyta > Magnoliopsida > Asterales > Campanulaceae > Adenophora > Adenophora triphylla. The sequence continues at coordinate 1,694 of JAFEMH010006981.1, forward strand.
CTAACTTAAGCTACCTCTATCACGAGTAGTGAAGTATGCTCAAGTTATCCAAACTCTAGCTACCTTTATCCGCTCGATGGTGACGTAAGCTCTAGTTTCCTCAGGTGACAACCTCCATTAATTGTCAATCAGGTGACAACCTCCATTAATTGTCAATCAGGTGACAACCTCCATTAATTGTCAAAACCTCAAGGATCCTAGACATCGTTCTTAACCTATCTAGTGATGCTTGAACTACGATCAAGGCTTGATTCCTCAGAGATATGTAGGTAGCCGTTTATAAAAGGTCCAAACCATTCGAACACTTTGGTCACCCCGTTCCTTTCGTCACTCCTCGGTGATGAAGTGATCCCTCATAGAGACTTTGTTATCTCGACCACCTAGGTCATTTCTAGCATATCCCAGTAGGATCGGTGCACGACCTCCTAGGTCATTTCCTCTTCTATTTTCCCAAGAAGAGACCCAGTTTTCTCTTCCCCATTCCCTAGCGTATCTTTTCCGAACTACGGCTGGCTTGATTCCCACTCGGGATACGTAGGTAGCCTTCCGAAGGTTCAGCCACTCGACCACCTCGGTCTCTCGATCCGTCTCGGCATTCACCGCATTGGATCCTTTTCTATCGACAACCCCACTCGCCTTGCAAGTGACGTTGCCGAGGGGCTTACGTAAGTACCCAAATCGGCTCATGCCTTAGGTTAAACTTTCCGGCAATTTCGGTAAGTTTTCCGGTAATTCCCCGAACCTTCCTAGTGTTCGAAAATATTAGGAACTGTTCCAAATTAATTAAGGGCTGAAAGGAAGGCTTATCCATTAAGAAACACGTTTTTCTTAATTGGGAGAAAAGTTCTAGAATTTTCCACCTTGCATGTTTCTAGAAATGCTGAGTCATTGTGGATAATGCCGCACGGCTGTATTAGCCAAGGACCCCTAGCCGCACGGCTTCATTCGCTCTTCCCAGACTACCTATAAATAGAGCCTTCCTCTACCCATTTTGATCAACAAAAAACACAATATCACCACAATACGAAGAATACACTCCAAAAGGCTGCTGGAAGTCCAAGAAGGTTGAAGAAGAAGGCCAAGAAACCACCTCCCTCCTCCTTGAAGATCCCATGATCAATCCTTCCTCCTAGCTCCACCCCAAAGAAGAAGAGGCCATCATTGGTAACCTCTTACACCCTAACCTTGCATCCTAATTGCTCTATATGAATTAATTTGCTCATTGCATTCATATATTGTTATTATCTTTGCTTGGGACTTGGTAGTTTAAAGATCATATCTTTATTATCCCCCTTCCCCTTTGCATGCATTAGGCATCCCTTGCCATTAAAAATATAATCTTTATATATAAAGGTGCATCCTTTGCACCTAAAAAACCCATTTTTACATAAAAATGTCATCTTAATGCATCCTTTGCATATAAAGATCAAGTCTTTATCAAAAATACATCCTTTGCACACAAAACCTATTTTCAAGCATCCTTTGCATTAAAGATCATATCTTTATCCTAAATTAGCATCCTATGCTTTTCAAAATGCAATCTTTATGCATCCCTTGCATATTTGAATCCCAATTTCCTCATAAAAATGCTTCCTTTGCATAAAAATCATGTCTTTACATTAATAAAGCATCCTTTGCAATAAAGATCACTTATTTAAATCAAAAAGCATCCTTTGCAATCCAAAATGTCATCTTTTCACTAAAAATGTCATTTTTACATGCATTCCCCCATGTCCCCATTAGAAACCTTGGAACGTACCGGTGTAAAGATCCTATCTTTACATCGTTCCTTCCATTGAAGGTTTCATGATCTCTTTAGAAAGGGACAACCTTGAACCCTATATCTCCAATTATCGCTTAAGACGAGTATGAAGCATCTATATGAGCTCGACCATCTTAAAGCGTAGGATTGATGGGCTAAGGACCATCCTTTTCTAAAGAACCTCATCTTTGACTATAAAGGGAGTCATTCTCTCGATCACGCAAGTCCCGAGGTTAAAAAGCGATGATCATAAGTCCAAGATGAGGACGGGATCAAAATCTCGAATACATAAAATCCAAGAAATCCCGAGCGACAACCAATAAATGGTTTGTACGTCCGGAAGATAACTTGGGACATTTCCCCCCTTATTTTCAAACACATGCACACAAGAAAGCACACAAGCAAGCACGATAAACGGAATCTAGGGAGACTTGCTACGGCAAGGCACCTTGGGTGAACGACGATCCGTTCTTCCCAAGGGGTAACTTAACCTCCGAACCCATAAAACCTTTTTTTCAAAGTTTTGAGGTAATCAAAATGGCGTGGCGACTCCGTTTTTCAAATTAAACCGGATGTTTTCAAACTCGCGTGAATCCAACACACAAAATTTGGGCACACATTCACAAGGCCATAGCGAGTTTTCTGTTCCTTTACCTCGATGACCTTGTGGGTTCATTGTAGGTGCTTTCCGAGACCCAGACCAGGCAGGTAATTCATCTTTCTCATCATCCTCATAGCAGGAGGGATCTTGTCTGGGTGACTTGCGGATCCACGTTGCAAACTTGGACCTTAGGGGACTCGGCGTGAAGCCGGTTAGCATGAAGCCATCCTCATCATGTTTGATCTCCGGTATGGGTATTCCACCCATGTCGGTGCCTTCCAAAGTGACTAAGTCCCCATAAATGGTCGTTAGATCCCCATACGAAACAAACTTTACACAATGATGAAGGCTCGAGGCGACCCCGTTAACTTTGTGGTGTAGCCAAGGTCTTCTCAATAGAGCGTTAAAGGTAATTGGGATGTCAATGACCTGAAATTCCACGGGTATCATTTTCTTGCCAAACTAGAGGTTTAAAGTTGCAGCCCCAAGTACAGTACGAGACGTTGAGTCATAGGCCTTGACTGTGAGGGAAGAAGGCTTCAGATCTGTGGTCTTAATGCCAAGCAAGCTCATGATCTTTGTTGGGAGGGTGTTCATTCCGGACCCATTGTCAAGTAAAACCCGAGGAGACGCCGTTCATCTAGCTGGACCGTGATGAAGAGGGGCTCATTATGATCAGCTCCAAACTGGGGTAGATCTAGGTCTGTGAAGTTGACTATGTTTCCGTAGTGGATGTTCCCAATTAGTTGCACCACGTCGTCAGGGGTAGCATTGATGGGGACCAGTGTGCGGGCCAAACTTTCCTCTAACTTCAACTTGTGGGGATAAGATGAAGTGAGTAAAGACCTTGCATGAGAGATATTGGCTTGAGTGCCTTCAGGCGAGTGAGTACAAGATCCTCTTTACGGGGGTCGGGAGTTTCATTTGTCTTGGCATAGGGGTTACGGTTCTCCCTGGGTGTCGGGTCTGCGGCTTCATATCTGTCTTGGGATTACCACTGATGGATGCTGCGCGGATCTAGTCAACGGGTTTACTTTTCCCTGCGGCTTATCTGTCGCCTCTTTGCGGGACTCTTTTAATGTTGCTAGGGTCGAAAGGAGGAGCTTGCCTAACAACCGGCCACCGATTACGGCGATTTTGTTGCAATTCTCCCTTGAGTTTAGCGATGGTGAGGGGTGAGCTTGGGGATATTGGGCATGGCGGCTTCGGCGGGCGGCTTTGGGATGGTCTCCCAAGTTACGGGTTTCTGAGCCTGAGCTTGCGTTGTTGTTCCTTGGATAGCCCACAGGGCTAGGGCGTCTTCCGATTTATCCTCGTGATCATGACTTATCTTGCCCATAGTTATCATACAACAATAGTTACTACTTCCAGGGCTTGGTAGCTTTTCCCTTTCGTCTCCGGCATTACGCAGTGATCATGGCTCCTTTCTATAATACTCGGCGCGGGAGATAATTATTGCATTACACAGTGTGGGAGGTGCATCGGGTATCATGCCGGTGTCGAGAACCTCTCTCGGGGTGAGATACACTCGGGAAAAGTGACTTCTTCCCTGGTAATCCTGACGAGGATTATTACTTTTCCTTCGGGCGGGCTTGATCTGACATTGGTTACTTTCTCATTGGGGAGGATAGGGGTCAGTCTCCCCTTCTCTAACAGATTTTCAACTATCTGTTTAGATCGGGTGCTCGAGAATCCCTTCCCCAGAGCATGGTAGGCAGTGTTGAATTCCACGACATCTACATATTCAGCCCCAGGAAAATCCATGGCTTTCATGTCTTCGGTTACGTAGTCGTTCCCCAAAGTTTCTTCAATTTTATTTGTCGGCTTCCATTTCATCGTACACCAACTTCCTCTCATTTTTGCAAGTTGAGCAACCACAAGTAAGGGTGGCAATGCCCGTTTGTGCGGCCCGGAGCGGGGTTCGTGATACTGAGTCCAAATGAGGAGTTCTCGGGAGTCCGTTCTTGGGTATCGGGGCTACTAGAAAGGCATCGTAGGGGTCCGTGGGTATAAAGGTAAGCTGGGGTAGCTTCCGGATCCATGACCCTTTTTAGAGATTCCAGGCACTCAGTGTGCTCGAGAGGTTCAGTAGTGACTCTTATGGTAGTGATGCCGTCCATCCTGGGGGAGGAAGAGAGGGATCCAATGACATTCACAAACTCATTGTCGGTCGGAGTCTGAAAGCCTTCCTTTTTGATTAGTGCTTCAACGAAACTTCTCCATTCGCCTACTAGTTTTTCGTAGGGGACATTATGCTCCAGGATTTCAGATCCGTATTCCTCTTCAGATGGGGTCAGTTGCTCCTCATCCTCTGACGTGTTTGGACACTGACCATAATTACACCTTGAGATAAACTCCTCATAGGGGTCATCTTCCATTAGTTCCTGATCCACATTCTCAGGCGGCTCTTCATTGTCACTGGCTGATAACCAACCATTGTGCACAGCACCCACACGGTCATATCCATTGTGATTGTTCCAAACTGATTTTGGGTCTTGTGGTTCAGTTGATTCTTCACTCTCGTCGTCGTCACTATCGTCGGAGTCATCGTCACTGTCATCAGAATCATCATCATCCCATATTATCCGAACTTCGGCTAGGAGAGAGCGCCGATCATATACATTAGGAGAGGACGGGTGTGTGCAACCACGAAGTTGTCGTAGGCCCCCGATCTTTGGAAGTGGCAATTGTGACACAGCTTTTCCTCCCAGGAACTGTGGGAGGAGGGCGAAAGGCGGTGGTACATATTTGACCCCAGGGAGTATATGGAAGCAATCCTCCTCATTTGAGCCTTCACCTTTGCTATCATCAGAACGGTACTCGGCTTCTCCTAGGACAATTTTGCAAAAATGTACTAGCTCAAGGTGTGCTTGGGCCTCTTTACTGATAAGCCTTAATACGGGTGCCCATCTAAAGCTCTCTTGTTCAATTCTTCTGGAGTGCTCTAGCCATCTGGTGTAAATGGTCTTCTCATAGTTTGATCTAAATGGCCCCAGTTCTTCAGTGTTAGCTATCCCTTCTTCTGAGAAGTAGCGAGCCTCGTAGTCGAGCAGGGAGCTGCTAATATGGGACCAGGGGGAATCAGCCTGTCCCTCATCCCTAAGGCTGAGTGGGAATTCGAATTCAGGATCCTCAACCAAGTTGATCAGGGGTATTTGGGAGTTTTCGTCCGGCTCATCATTCAAACCTTTCTTGGAGTGAGATGGCTCTCCAATCTCAATCATGTTCACCCTATTGTTGTTTCTAGGGAATTGATTGTTGACAGTGTTGGGCCCCTTGGGTACTTCTAGCTTTCCCTTCTTAATTAGCCCCCGTATAGCCTTCCTTAGTACTATGCAATCGTCAGTAAGGTGCCCGTGGTACTGATGGAAAGCATAATGTTTGGTGGTGTCCGGAGGATCTTTGGGATCCCTAGGCAGTAATTATCCAAAGGTCGGATCAAACCTTCCTTGACCAGTCCTCTGAAGACTTCACTCAGGGGCATTTCAAAGTTACTGAACCTTATATTCTAGGGCTTGGGCATCTCGACTTTCTTAGGCACAAAAGGAGTGGCATTGTTGCAATTGTCCGGCAAAGTTAACAACTTCCTTGCCCTTGGGGCAGGTGAGCGAGGAACGAGGATTGGCGGCAGTGGCTCGGTATCGGTAAGTAGGGCGGTTGCTTGTTGCATTGTAGGCCTTTTCAAACTTAGCCCCAGGCGACTATGGCACGCGGTCTGGATAGTGGAAATTGCTGAGGGATGCTCGTAGGTGAGGCTTCAAACATGGCGAAAGATGTCCAGTTTGTTCTTCATCGGAAGGGGAATGGCCATTTCACTCAGCTTAAGGTTCCAACATTTGTAAAAGTCACCAATGTTCTCATCAGGGCATTGCACAATTGTTTGCAAGTCTACCCGATTCGTTTCCCATTCTAAGTTGGCCTTGTACTTTTCGGTGAAGGCGTTGGTGATCTTTTCCCAAGTGGCCCTGGACTCGGGTTTCGGCGGAAGAACCATTTCGAGCCTAGTTTCGGAGAGAGGCGAAGTAATCGGCCATGTTGGTCCGTGCATCCTTTAGCCTTCATAGCTAAGGTATAGGTGTCCAGATGGGTTTTTGGGCAGGCCGTTCCATCAAACAGTTCTAAACTGGGCATTACGAACTTATGGGATAATGGCACAATAGAATCAAGATACGTGGGTCGGAAGGGCGGCCTTCTTTCTGTCGGCTCGGCAATCGTGCTTTCATTTCCTTGTGTTGTTCCATGAACCGGGCCGGGTGAGGGTCTGTGGTGGAGGCGTGGCATTGAACCGGTGAGCGAGTTTGAGAGAGGAGTCACCATTGGTGGCACACTGGTGGAGGGGATGGCCAGACCCGGGACATAAGTGAAAACTTGTCCTTGGCCTAAACTGCCCTGGGGAGTGTAAGTAGGAGCCTGGGCAAAGGGGTAGAACCCAGCGGCTTGCTGTTGGCTTCCAACTGGCAAAGAGGGTGGTGGCAGACCTGAGGTAGCCGGGTAGCTCGGGTTTACAGGGTGAGACTCATAAGTAGGCTTAAATGCGGGCTATGGTCCTTGGTTGTTGAACTGCATGCACATTTGTGGTGAGGGTGTATAAGCGGGAGAATGCTGCGGTCTGGTGATTTTGATGAGGCTGGGATGAGGGCTTGCTAGCCCATTGGACCTTAGTGAGAAATGGGTTTGTGGAAGCCGGCGAGGTGTTAGGGCATTTGGACCAACATCATTTAGAGGAGGGGCACATTGTTGCCCTAGACCGAAGCTGTGGTGGCGGCATTCCAAAGCTGTTGTTGTGGTACTACGAGCTGTTGTTGTGAGGGCCGGGCTGATTGGTTCCAAACTGAGGCGGGATCCCGACTTACTGTGGCATTCCGAGGTACCCCCAACCATGGGAAGACATCCCGTGCTGATTTTGTTCCCACTGAGGAACTGTGAACTGGATTGTCCCGCCAGACTGGATGGGCCCAGTAGTCTGTGGTTGGGGAGCTAGCTGACCCATAGATCGAGAAGCATGGGCTCCGGTAGTAGTACCATAGGAGGCTGGTGGTGGCATGCTGGAGTAGTCAGGGCGACCAAGAGTGGGATTGGGGTCCTCCTCTTCTTCCATGGTGAAAGTGCCGTCGGGGTTGGAGCGGCAATCAAGCCGAGGCTCCTAATAGCCTCCGAGAAGGCTGTTCATCTACGCTTCCTATCGCGGTCTCACTTGTTCGGCCAGCGGTTTCCTTCTTTGTTACATTTGGGAGTCTGGGAGGCGGAGTGGTGTTGTCCCCATTGTTACCGGTGATGCGAGACATTCGAAAATTGGAGTCGAAGGAAATGGTGAAGGCGACGATGCGCTTGATTCTTCCCAAGTGATCGGACGGTGACACTGGTGTCCGTACCCGAGCCTTGCGAGGTCTTTGCGGGAGGAAGATACAAGGGATGTTCAGACTTTGGGATGGAAGAAAGAAGGGTAGGTGTTCGGGCTCAGGGCTCATGCAACATGCACTTATTTGTTCCCGTTTACTTAAAACATGTTTTATTAAAACCTAAGCGGTTGGAAAAGATTGCTCTTCTTTTCGCAAACTACTCTATGTCCTGGATCGGTGGAACCCATCACTACGCTGCGGACCCTCAGCTGTAACCTCGAACAAGGGTTCCGTAGGGCAAGCGGGTCCCACCGACTAAAAGGAACGAACCTAAGGTGCGGCGGATCATGGAGTCTTAACGCGCCTTCGATGTAAATTATCGGCGAAAGCTGCGTCGGGAATCAAGATCGGGTCGAGTGTCGACGAAAAACCGGCATGACTCCGGCGATATTAGTCCACAAGGGATCTTGAACCGTTGTTGGTTAAGCGGTAATTAGACATGGATCGAGCGTTAATCCTAGATGACTCGGTGTCACACTGGGAGCCGGTGTATGAACTGTGCGGGTCAAAGTCAAAGTCCGAGCCCCAGTCAAGATCGGATCAAAGTTCATGACGAAAAACCGGCATGGCTTCGACTGAGTTAGGTCCGCGGGGGATCCTGACTTGGCACGTTGACTAGGATTTGACCTACTACGGGGCATGCGGCGCGTAGTCGACACGGACTAGACCAAAAACCAATCGAGTCTCGGACAAAGTGTGTCACGAGACAAGTGCGGGGAGTCGACACGAGGGTAAACCAATGTTTGTTTGGGTCGTCCGTGCTCGCACCGAGAGGCCTAGGAAGGCCTCACAAGCTGCTCTTGAGATTTCCCGGAGTTAAGGACGTAGTGTGCAGTGTAAGGTCAACGTGCGCATAGTGTGCAGCAGTCTATTTCCTTTTTGAGTAAAAACAGAAATTTTCAGATGTGTTTTAAAAGCATGATCCATGCAAAAAAAAAGATTTTTTTTTATTTTGAAAACATGAAAGCACATAAGCACATAAGCACATAAACACATAAAATTCGAACAATTAAAGAAACGGATCCGACAGTCAAAAATTTGACTTTTCCCGGGATGATCAAAACAACAACAAAACATAGCAGGAAAAATACACACACACAACAAAAGGTTTCAAGTGTTGGGACGGAAGCTTGACCCACAAATTTATTATTTTTTTCAAAATAATACCGGTATGTGGCATTGTTATACCATATTTTATCCCCGACTCTGGTAAGGAGGCGTTAACAGGAAATTTAATGGTTTCCACCTATATACCGAGTATCATTTTATTATTATTATTATTATTATTTTTAAAAAAACTTTTCTTGTCCCCAGCGGAGTCGCCACTGTGATGATGTGCATCCGCGATGTTTTTTCCTTTTTTTTTTATCTCTTTGGGAATTATTTTGGAAAAAAAATCAGGTTTTCAGAGTTGCCACGCCGTTTTTAGTTTAAGGGCCAAAACTTTGAAAAATACCCAAAATGAGAGAAAATGAGTTCGGAGGTCACGTTACATTACGGGAAGAACGTTAGTGTTCACCCGGAATGCCTCGTATGACGAGTCTTCCTCACTTGAAAAATTTTGTTGTGTGTGTGTGTTTTAAAAGGGGTTTTACGAAAATAATTGAGACATTAGGGACTGAATCGAAAAATAGTTTGAAAACAGTGATTAAAGCGAAAATAATAGAAAATGGAGGGAATTTGTTTGCAAATGTCGGTATCATCCGCGTGGACAAGGCGTAGTACAATCTTGTCCGCGCGGGCTAACATGCATTGTAAATTTTTTACGGTTTCCGGTTTAGTCACTGTAATTTCCGGAAAGTTAAGCTGGATTTATAGGACTTAAGCTGGGATTGTAAGCGTAGGGCGAGGAAAATAAGGAGGGATTTGGATTTTTGGCATCCATGCTTGTCCTCTCTTTCCCTAGACTTGGATTAGTGGTCATAAGTGATGAATCCACTTAATCAAGTCATCCCGAGTACGTTAGGACTTTGTAAGCATTTCATTTGCTTAGGAATGGGGGTTTTGACATAAAAAGTAAGTTAAAAAGTGAGTTAGGTCAAGATGTATCAACTTTTAGAGGACGGTTTCTAAGGTGGTCATAGGAAGACCAACCTTGAGACCTATACTCAAGTGTATCTTGTACATCTTGTGTGATCCATTTTGTGTGTCTAGATGATGTTCATCCAAGGAAAATGTTCCAAGGTGAGCATCTTAGACAAAGGGAGGGGAATTTGCAAGAAATGTAAGTAATGTTGACCATTTGAAATGATCATCTATGGATATTGACTCCAAGATGACCATATGTAGGTCAAGGAAGCAAGTAGAGGATAAAATGTAAAGAGGCATGAAAATAAAGATGTGGACCATAAAATGTGATCATCTATGGAGATTGACTCTAAGATGACCATATATAGGTCAAGGAATCAAGTAACAAACAAAGAACTAGTTAATGTAAAGGGGCAAGGGAAATACATGAAATAAAAAGGAATTTGGATTATTTTGGAGGATCATCCATGGAAATGGGTTCCATGGAGATCCTCTTGAATCCTTGGGACAAGAGGGAAAGTGATGAACAAGTAAGTAGCAAACAAAGTCACATCATGAAGATATGAAATGAAAGTATGAACAAGAGAGATTTAAGTAGGGAGAATAAGGGTTTACCAATGGTTCTTGGGTTGTGTGTAGGATTTGAGAGATTTCAAGTCTCAAAAGTGTGTTTAGAGTAGATTTGAGGTTGGATTTGATGTGGAATGTGAGTTTCTAAGGTGAAAATAGGCTGTTTGGGGAAGATTTTGACAGCATAATAGTAGGTTTTTATGAAATTTTGGCCCCCTAAAACTTAGGGAGAAGGGCTGAATTTATAGGGTTGTTGGACGCCAATCTTGTCCGCGTGGACAAGATTGTAGGTGCAATCTTGTCCGCGCGGACTAGCCAACGGCGTGCACGACCGGTGCGAAATCGGTTTGGCATTTTGTCTTTGGTCAATATTCCTTTTTTTATTGGAAATGACAAATATCCGTGGGATTTTATTTATTTTTTATTCCTAAAAGGTCCTTCCCCATGATGAATTGGCCCTGCTCGACGAAAGAAGGCTTAAAGCCATGGAGCATACACGAGCCTATCAGAGGCGAATGGCCAGAGCATTTGACAAAAGGTCAAGGCCGAGAGACATCAAAGAGGGTGACTTAGTCTTTGAAAGTAAAGCCCCCTACCAGAGACAACCCCCTGGGAAAATGGGAACCCGTTTGGATCGGCCCTTATGTGGTGAAGAAGATACTATCGGGAGGAGCCATGAAGCTTGCAGACCTGGACGGCAATCCCTTTGTCCACCTAGTCAACGGTGATAAGCTCAGAAGGTACTATGTCTAAAAAAAAATATAAAAAAAAATAAATAAAAAAAAAAAGAAAAATCTCAGTGCAAAAAGAGTAATACCCAGCTAGACTGAAAAACCCAAAAAGGGCGGTCTAGGCAAAAAACAGGGTTGCACATAAAAAAAATCTTAGTGCGAAAAGAGTAATGCCCAGCTAGGCTGAAAACCCAAAAGGGGCGGTCTAGGCAAAAAACAGGGTTGCACAAAAAAAAAAGAAGAAGTCAAAAGACCTATTTTTGTTAGTTCACCAGAATGAACTACGGAAACCTGAGCCCCTTAGTCTTTCTTGTAAAAGGGGAACGTAGGCAGCCATATATGGTTCGGTCTAAACAATAAATAAAAATAAAGGACATTCCAGTTTTCATAAAACGGGTCCCAAGCAATAAGACATTTGAATTTCCATGAAATGTGTCTTGATTAATTTCTAAGGTAATATCTCTTGTTCATTACAAGTTAAAAACTTCTTGATGAGTTCAAGCACGGTCTACTCTTGACTCTGCTAACCTGCTACAAAGATCTAAAATACAAAAAATGCCTAAATAAACTAATGTGTTTGCAAAATGGCAATAAGGGAATCCTAAGAAAAGATCTGTCAGTTGTCATTCGCTGAGTCTTCTTTGGTCTTCTTCCCTTTACCTCGACCCCGTTGAGTTTTCTTTCTCTTCTTCTCTATAATATCGGTATCCCTCATTCCGATCTCCGGTATCCTCACTGGAGCCTCCACCAAACCTGTGTCAATAAGTGCCCTCTCTACACGAGCATGAGTCCGCACTTCCTCCCTCTGAGCCTCAGTCAAAGGAGCGACCTCGGACAATCTCTTGTATCGAGCCTCCATATCTCTGATCAGGTCACCCGACTGGTTATGGCGACTCGCCTTAGCCTCAGTCTCCCTCAGAGTCCTACTCGAGTCGCAGTCAGCCCCCAATAAAGCCTGACGTCTCTCCCCCAATATGACCTGGGTCGCTCCCATCTCCCTCTCGTACCAATCCAAGTCGACAGTGGTCAAGATGGTGCTCTTCCTGCTCCTGAAGATAGCCCTGGGTGGGAAAGCAGTGTATGTCCAAGCCCTCGAGAAGAATGAGAAGCTGGCTGGATCCCTCATATCCAATGGCATCACCTCCATGGTCCGGATGTCCTCCCAATCGCCCAACGGCTCCTGTAAGGCCTCGAACTGCCTGGATACCAAGCAGGGTATGTAGAAGGATGACCAGCAGAATCCTGGAACCCTCACTATATAGGACTCCTGAAATATCCTCCTGGTCTGCAACCTCCAATGAGGTATCCACCAACGGATGTCCGAGGTGGATAGCCAAGCCATCATCAGCTCCCAGCTACCCTGGTCCTGTTGCCTCGGTGCACCTCTCCGAGAAATCACCCAAGGGCACTGAGTCGGCAAAGCCCCTGGCAAAGCCCCGAGCCTCTCCTGCAGCCACAAAGTCAGACACTGGACTCCTGCACCTCATGAAATGGTCTCCCCTAGCCATCTTGTCAATGCCATGCAATGTCTCTCCCAAAACCAGTGGGACAATGTCCTTCCCAGCTCTACAATCTCTGACCAGGTCCAAGAGACCACCATGACAGATCCCCACGGACTCAGCGGTGAACGGAAGCGAGAAAATATCACGAGAGAATAAAGGCATCCATAGCTACCATGGTCGCAGCCATAGCCGGAGACCCAAACCTGCCCGGGATATCGAAAGGTCAATCACTGTCAGGGGCTATCATCATCCTCGGCCTATTCCAAAGGAATCTGCAGAGAAAAGATGCAAGCTTTGCCGCCACCGGCACGTCTTCGATCAGAGGAATCGATATAGCCTCGGTTTACGGACCCCCAATCAAGGCTCGGAATTCTTCATGCGTTGGGACAATCTCATTGTAAGAAAAGCAGTAAACGTGTCTCCGGACATCCCAAAACCTTCCTGCTGCTCTCAAAAGGTCCCAATCAGGCGGGAGATCCCTCAAATGCCATAAAGACTTGATCTTGAAGGAAGAATCAAGAAGCCCCTTGTGAAATTGGAAGTTGTGTTTCACCCAAGATTGAAGATTGGACAGAAAACGGTCTCGCTTCCCCTTTTGCAATCTGACGGGCTTCTCCGTTGCAAAATGACCAAAGATGGTGTCTTTAAGTCCAATATGTGCTCTGGGAACAGTTGGGACAAGTCTAAGTTGAAAATGAAGTTAAATGGCCAAGCCTTGCTTTTATTCAGAAAATGACCGGCCGAGACGAGCGTGAGCCGCACGGCCTCATTTGCCCTCGAGTCCGAGACCGCACGGCTACATTTGCCATCTACTGCGAGAAAAAAATCTGCAGGAATCAAAGTTGCTGCCCAAGGGAGTTTTCACCCCACTTTCTCAACCAAGACCTGTACAAAATCATGTCCAAAGGTCACCCAAGCATTTATACATCATTATAAATCATTTTGGCCCCGTTTCAGCCCCGATTCCAAGCAAAAAATTGCCCCAAGGCTCAAATAATATGCAAATTAATAAAGCATAAAATAGAAAAGCAAATAAAACAGTATTACATTGTTTTCGCCCCATCGGCGCCCAAATAAAGCAAAAAATAAACAAAATGTGCATCAAATTTGTCCATTGTTTGTTTTTGTTCCTAATCCACTCTAGAGACCTCCTAGGCCTCCGATTCTTCTTCTTCTTCATCACTGCTCAGCTCATAAACGCTAGCCTCCCTCATCAAATCCTCTGCATCGCTCACATCAGACAGATGGACATTGTTGTGCTCGTACTCAGCCAGCTGCTCCAAGATGTCAGCATTGGGTCCTCGTCCCCGAGGCCTGGCGCTAGAAGAGTACTCTGAAGCCGATGAGCTGGATGCTGTGCCCCCGACGTGCCTCCTTTTGCGCACTGGCTCCTGCACGCCTGTTGCAGCCTTTGAAGTGCAAGCCAGCTTCCTCAGAAGGGACCGGCACATGTCCTTCCAGCCCCTGTTCTGCCTAACCAATCTGTCATAGGTGCGAGCTGGAACCTGAGAAAAAGAGAAGAAAATCTCAGAAAATCTCAGAATTGCAAAAAGCAAAGAATCTGAAAAGAAAAGGGAAAAGATCCTAAAAGTATACTTACAGTGCTGTCAGGCGGCAAAGTATACTGGGGCTCCCTTGTGTCGGGGACAGGAATCCTCATCCTCCTTGGAACTCCGTGGACTACGTATGAAATGTGCGCAGGAGGGATCGGCGGGTCAGAAGGCTCGTCCTCCCCATATCCCTGAGTGACCACCAGCTTCATCGGCTTACGTGGCGTCCTCGGCGCCGCTCCACAAACACGGCGTAGGGGTATCCATGTCAAAATACTCCTTTGCGGCTATACCTCCACGGTACCTAGCTATCTCATCACCTTGCCAATCCACATTTGTAGCATCCGTCTTTGGAGGATCATGGGGAGTAATGGCGTCAATGGAGGAACATAGCCATCTTTGCCTCGAGAAACGGTCCCCCAAATAGATGACATCACATGTCGGCCCGATCCGACCATCTCTCTGCTGCCTCGTCGCCTCAATGGCCTCTCCTAGCAAAATCTCTGGATACACCTTGCGGGTAGAAGTCCACCCCATCATGTCCATCCCTGTTGATGACCGGCCTCACCATCTTATAATCAAAGGTGATTCGGGTCTTCCCCGTGAATTTATCCCTCGCATCTCCCCTCCAGCGAACCATAGCAGGGAAGATGGTGATATCGCTCTGTTGGTTCCACGGAAAGAACCTAATCACCTCACAGAACCAGACCTGCATGTTCAAAACATCAAAAGGGTCATTTTTCTTTCATAAAAGTCTCAAGACAAGAAAAGAAAGAGAAAAGAAAGAGGGACTACCTCAAGGGCAAATGAGAAGCAGTCCATGGAGGCAGCCTTGTTACGGCTGTACATATCCAGAGAGAATTATAGCTCAGCCAATCCGGCCTCGCCCCACGAGACCGTCCCAATCCCATCTACATCATCCAGAGAGTCGAGGAGGCAAGTCATGGCCAGAGTCCCAGAATTTGCGAAGATGGTGACCGACAGCATCAACCACACAAAGGCTCTAGCAAGCTGGTGGGCAGTCACCTCACTAACGGCAAAGTCCCGTATGCAGTTCTGGACTGCCACCTCGACGTTCCTCGTCTCCATTCCAAGCCCCTTAGGAATCAGCTCAAACCCAACCAGATTCTGAAATTCCTCGGCAGTGATATGGTCCCTCCAAGTCACAGGCCTCCCGGTAAACTGTAAGCCCGTAATAACAGTGAAATCAGCCGGAGTCACTGTCAGCTCCCCCCAGCTAAGATGAAAGCTGTGGGTGGTATCCCACCAGAAATTTGAAAGGGCCTGGACCAAGCCCTTACTCTTCGAGGTAATGTGGATCCCCCTGCCGATCGCCTCAATGAATGAATCTAGGCCGGTAGCTCGCACCAGCTTCTTGGGGTTCGCCCCATTCTTCTCGAAATCGGGCATCCTCTCCCAAAGCCTCACAGCAATCTCAGAAGGACCTCTGGACTTGTTCTCATGTAGACAAGCACAGCAAAAGAAATGTGTCAGTCCTTCATCTCATTTCAAAAGCATGCATATGTTCAAAAAGTGCACATATTTTCAAAAGAAAAGCATTCATAAAAATCTTTCTAGCATCCTTTGCATAGAAAACACGCCTTTCATCACTTGAAACACGTCATGTCAAATCACATTGCTTTCCTAAAGCACAAAATCACAATTTTCAAAATTCTTTGCACATAAGCATTATTTTT
This sequence comes from Adenophora triphylla var. japonica, assembly GCA_022495995.1. Lineage (NCBI taxonomy): Eukaryota > Viridiplantae > Streptophyta > Magnoliopsida > Asterales > Campanulaceae > Adenophora > Adenophora triphylla. The sequence goes on from JAFEMH010006981.1 coordinate 17,534, forward strand.
CAACAAAGTGGCATGCATGAATCCTTTTCATCTTCCAAAATCCTGTTTTCTCATTGATAATCAAAATTTTGACCCAGTTCTAGCACATGCAAGGGCTTCGTCTCACTTTAGACAATTATCATTCTTACTTTATTATCGAGAAAAAAGTGGGTCATTCTCATTATTTTTGTCAAATAAATTGCACATGCATGTTCTTAGCCTCATAGGTTATTCATCAATATCTCAAAATCATTCAAAAAATCCTAGGAAAATCCTAGAAAATTCTTAAAATTTGGGTCAAGCCCTAAGTCAATCAATACTCAATCAAAATCGACGGAATTGAGCCAAATAAGAATGCTTACCCCAATCGATCGCGGGTTCGTCGATTTGTGCTCCCTTCTCCCCGGATAGAGCTCCGATGGAGGTGTAAGAAAGTCGTACCTCCTATCTGTACGAACGAGCTCCTTCCTCCTCCTCTGAGCAGCCGCAGAGATATTCCTCCTCGCATGCCTTGGCACCGGATCCATTCTTGATCAAAGGAAGCAAAGAGATTGGAAGAATTTCGAATTTTCTTCCTATCTTCTCTCTCTCTCCCTCGGCTGGAATGGGCGGCAGTAATGCCCAATAGCCCGTTCAAATCTGATTTTAAATAATCTGGAAAAATTAATCTTTCAGCCGTACGGCTTCTTTTGCCTCCCTCTCATGCCGGGCGGCTTCTTTCGCTTTGAGCAGAAATTACAATTTTTCCCCTGGACTTTCCACTTGGGCATCCAATTCCCGTTATCCTTTAACTAAGATAACATCTTTTTCAGAAGATATCCCTTATCTCCTAAGCAATTAAGCTTTCTTCCCAGTCGCCTCCGTTAATTCCGTTATAACGGGATAACGCTAGGTGACAACCTCCGAATTGTCGAAATCTAAACTTAAGCTACCTCTATCACGAATAGTGAAGTATGCTCAAATTCTTCTAAACTTAAGCTACCTCTATACCGAATAGTGAAGTATGCTCGAGTTCTTCTAAACTTTAGCTACCTCTATCAATAATAGTGAAGTATGCTCGAGTTCTTCTAAACTTTAGCTACCTCTATCACGAATAGTGAAGTATGCTCGAGTTCTTCTAAACTTAAGCTACCTCTATCACGAATAGTGAAGTATGCTCAAGTTCTTCTAAACTTAAGCTACCTCTATCACAGATAGTGACGTACGCTCAAGTTCTTCTAACTTAAGCTACCTCTATCACGAGTAGTGAAGTATGCTCAAGTTATCCAAACTCTAGCTCACTACAAGAAAAATGTGTTTTTGTCACATTTTATTTGTCACGGTCCGTTAATCGTGACAAATAATTTACTATAAACCACGGTCTTTTTAACCGTAGCAAATAATTTTTTTTTGTACCGGTTTAATAGTTAACCGTGGATTAAGCGTTATCTATGCTTTTTATTTTTATATTTACGTTCAAAATTCCAAAAACTCCATCGCCTTCCCCAAATTCCCCTCCCAAATTCCCTCCAAAAATTCCCTCTCAATCCAAAACCAAATCCAAATCAAAATCAAAATCCAAATTCAAATCGTTTCTGATTTCCATTCCTCTCTTAGAATTCTAACCTAATTAGGATTTCGGCCACTCGTGTATAGGCGCAGTTCAACAACGCAAACCGCAAACCTTCAACGCAAACCCCAAACTCTAGAAATCTTCATACATACGCAAATCAAATCCAAATCGGAATTTGATTTGAACGGTACACGATTGTTCAATCGGATTTCATGCTTTGATTGAAGCCTTGAAATGAAAAGTGAATCTTGGACTGAAGATAGGGTTTCTGAGTAGTAATTTCTTCAATGGCGATTAGAGGCATTGATTTCAAGTGGTTAGTTTGTTGATTCTATTTCGAAACTTGCTGAATTGTGCGTTTTCTTTATGGTTTATTGATTATATGCGCTTGAATTCTGGATTATTGTTTACTTTGTAATGTATCAAAAAACTGTTTTAACTATGAGCTTGGGGACAACCTTTCTGTTTATCCCGTATTGTAGATTGGTAGAGCTGTTAATAAGCCATATAAAGCCTCCCTTTATCCTTGTTCATTTTCATTTCTGAAATAGACATCTGGTTACTTCTTCAAAATTCCACAAAGATAAGTATGTACCCTTGGTACGGACTGGCTTATTTGTTGAGTTTTTTTTTTTTGTTCCTGTCTATTGGTTATTTTCTGTTATACTCAGTATTTGTTAAAATGGTTCCATGTTACCTCTGATCATTTACATTATGAATCTGATAGCTGCAATTTCTGTTATATTTGTTAAAATGGTGCTATTGTGTTGGACCACCTTAGAGCATGTCACCTCTTCAATAGGGGTTATTGCTCATGGCTCCTACTTAGATAAAGGCTAATCCCTAGGTGTTCCTGGAGGGAACACTATTTATTTTAAGTATTCCATTTCTTCCCTCTTCTTTGGTCTCGTTTCTTAAAAGTTTATGCTTATGTTTTGTTAGTTACATAGTTAATGTCAACATATTTTTTGATACAGTTTGGTTTTTGTCATCGCAGACCTTATTACTGCAACACTTATTCGATCAACCGGCCAGAGTCTGCGAGTGGCTTATTGTCAAAATTTGAAATCACTGGGCCTTGGCAGAACCTTAGAGAATTCAGGTTAATCAATCTTACTCTCCGAGGCCTTCAAAACTCCCATCATATTAATTTATAAGGTGTATTTCTTTGCTTTGTCCCTTGACAAGCCTGAGTACTTTTTTGTAGAGATTTTATCATCTGGAGATATCACTGGCCTTGTGTACTTGTGGAATCCTTTCACCACTATCACCTGTCTGGGCTCATCAACAACCCCGATCGAGAATCTTGTGATCGTTTTGTCCCTTTATGGAGCCTGTATGAGTAAGAAGCTGGAAAATTCTTCCCTAGTTACAAATGGCAATTTTTTTTTGATCCCTTAGCTCTACCCATTTTTCATAAAAGGGAATTTTAGATATGTTGCATTTTCATGTGTCTTCTTTCTGCATATAACATTTTATTAGATAATATCTTTCGCAACAACTCATTTAATGTTATTAAGTAAGAAATGTGAAAATTAGTTTGAAGATTTTTGATGGCCAAGTGTTTCGTAGTCTTGTTACTCCCTTCGAATACTTTGGATTTGATTATTACAGATTAGCTCCATTAGTGGCTTTTGGATGGGTCTTGACCTCACATTTGTCTCTTTATCCTGCAGTCCTAGTCATACCGGTATTCAACTTCTGGAGTTTTTCTGGTTATTACATGTGATATATATGAAATGTCAATCCTTATTATTCAAGCTATCAACTTCTTATTCTATATATGTTCCCCCCTCTATCCACTGGTTCTAGGTGGTTCTTATTTTAGGCTATGGCCCAGATGCACCTCCAAGGAAATTGATCCAGCAAAGCAAAGACTCCAAGGATTCAAATAGCCTACCAAGTGGCAGTTGTTCCAAGCATGCGGAACCACAAATGAATCACCTGAATTAACTCTTTTCTCATCGAGACGGGTTGTACATTTCTTTGTGTGGTCATTGGCGTGGGCATTGTATATCCTAGCTCTGTGTAGAATTTCTCTGAAAGAGTATGGTGGTCTTGGGGAGATGTTTAAGAGGTACCATTTATAGCATGTGCCTTTATTTTCCTCTCCATGCTCAATTTTCAACAGGCATTCAATAATTTGTGTGTTATGCATAGTGGGTATTGCAAATAAATTACTAAGGTTTCCAGATGAAGTAGTGCCCCTTCTTCTAAAATTTTCCTGGTTGTGCTAGCTCAATATTTAAAACATAGCACAGTTAGATACCATTTTTCATCTTATCATTTCTCCTACTGATCCCTGATGACTCACTATTGGTATTATTATTGTCGTTGTCCTTTTTTTTGGCTCAGGCGATATTTTACTGTCTATATATTCAATATGTTTTACTCAAGGTATTAATCATAATTTTGATTGATATTCCCTCTTTCTTTCTTTGTAGAGAACTTTCGTGCTCTTTGTACAGTTGTCATTTCTCCTACTGATCCCTGATGACTCACTATTAGTTTCTTGGTATCGGGTTTCTGAAGTTATAATTTGTTGCAGGTGTGGTGTCGATGGCAAATTCAGGGCCGAATTCTAATGGTTCACAGTTTTTTATCACCACTGTCATGGCCAACTGGTATGTTTTGTGCTGATAGAAATGAACAAGATCTATATGAACTTTTGTCGCATTATAATATGTCATGTCATCGATTAGTAATTATTATCCATTTGTTTTAAATCTAAAATATGAAGTACTCGTGATTTTGTTTATGTTTTCAATTGTCAACGATATTGTAACAACCCCGAATTTCCATAATTTCCATAATTCCATAAACATAAATAAATACCCAAAATACGGGTCCACAATGGTAACTTAAGTCAAACCATTACATAAGTGCGGAAAGATCAGATGTAACGGCTAAATACAGTAACTAATACTAATAAAAGTCCTGAAATTCGGAATCATTAAATAATTCATTTATTCTATTTAATTTCTCCGCCTCTTTCTGATGACGGTTCTCCTCCTTTCTATTCCGGTCCTGAGGGAAAAAGAAAATGAAGGAATGAGCGAACAATGCCCAGTAAGTTCATACGTGGTCTCATCGATACAATGAGGAGACGACTAGAAAGAACGCATCCAAAAATTATATTCAAGGATAGGTTATAAACAACAATTATGTGTATATTTCATAGCAAAGAAAGTGTGGCAACTACAACTTTGTTATGCTTTCAGACTTCCGTCAATTCCATGGGTCATACCCTACATTGAGTAATTCCCAAAACAACGAACAACTACATTGATGTCGTGTTTTCATAATACATGCTTTTCTCATTAAGCATAGTTTCATAACTAGTAAATTATAATGCATACTAGTTATTACATGGGTTATACCCTACATTGAGTATTCCCATATCGATCACCTACATTGATGTCGATTTTTCATAATACATGCTTTTCTCATTAAGCATAATTTCATAACTAGTAAATAGTAATGCATACTAGTTATTACATACGGTGCATTCGAGGTACAAGAACACACATAGCAATTTCAATACTTGCGGATATTCCATGAACAAGAACATATCACGAGAATAAGGAATTTTCAATGACGATACATTTCATCAGTATTTTAAAAATTACTATCGGCCACCAGATAGCATTCATGTTTTGAAAAGACTCCATGGAGTTTCCAAACGAATTGATGTACAAGAGTACTTAGGATCGTAATTCCTTACCTTAGCTTTGCTTCCTTGCTTAGCAACGCCCTTTACGCGAAATCTACAATCACGTAATAGCATATTTTAGGCACAAGTAACCTTTTATTACTTCTTATGCACCTATACTTCCTTTCCTTAGTTAACCTATGAGTTATTCTTAGACTCACCTTAATTGGTTAACTAACCTTCTATTTTTAGAAGCTTTCCTCATTTAGCAGTTTCTTAACTTAGAAACTTTCTATTCCGAAATCCTAACACTTTGGAACCTAAGTCTTTTAGTATTCTTAAAGTGTTATTCTTCTTCTTTTTCTTTGGTATATTCCCCTTTAAAGTCTTTGGACTTCCCCTAAATTCCTTAGGGTTTCTTTAGATTTTCTTAATTTCAATAAGGTTCTTTAACTTTTCAATTTTTTACGAAATAGTCCCTCAACTTTTGAAAATTACAAAATAGTCCCTCAACTTTTGAAAAATTACAAAACAGTCCCTCAACTTTTGGAAAATTACAAAATAGTCCCTCAACTTTTGAAAAATTACAAAACAGTCCCTCAACTTTTCAGTAATTGCAAAACAATCCTTCAGATTTTGAAAATTACAGAACAGTCCCTCAGAACTTTTGAACTTTTCGGTTCGATCCTGAAGTTAAGCATTCGGTTAGTAACTTAAGCGAGAAATCCTTTCAGTTTTGAAAACTCTGCAGTTTAGTCCCTTTTCCGTTTAAAAACTAACGGTTTTTATATAAACTAACAAGAATACTAACCCTTATGTGGAGAACACATAAATCATGCCTAGAACACTTTTCGGCCGACTCCCAGAATGTTTAAAAAAAATTGTTTTGTTCTTCATTTAATTTTTTAAACATTAAACAATTATTTAATTTCTATATTCTTTAATAAAAATCCCTTTAATCATATTAATTGTGTTTGATTCAATTTCAAATCAATATGAACTAGGGTTAGGGTTATTTCATTATAACCTACAATTCCCCAATAATCAAATCCTTAATTTTTTTACATAAACCCTAGGATTAATCATTAGAAATTCAATAATGGCTAAACCTAGAATTAAATGATTTTAAACTTTGAAAAATCATAACTAATTCAATTTAAATCGGAATTGAATGAAACAAAAACTAGATTGTAGGTTATTTTCTTACCTTGATTTTTGATGAAGGAACAATGGCCAAAGGAAGAACAAAAACGGCTGTAATCCTCCCCCAAGCCAACCGGCCGCCGCCCCTCTCCCTTCTAGGTTTAGGGTTTTTGATTTTTTTCTTTTTTTCTTTGCTAAATGAGAGATTGTGAGGAAAATTAATAATGAGGTATTATTTTTATACCCTAGGCTTTCACCTCCTTGGGCTCCTTTGACTCCCTAAGCCCAACTTAGCCCACTTAGTTTAATTAATTAAATTGGTCCATTTAATTAATCCAAGTCCAATTCAATTAAGGAGTATTATTTTATTATTATTATAATTAAAATAATACTAAAAAAAAATTAAAATTTTTCGGGTCTTTACATTCTTACCCCCTTAAAAGAGTTTGGTCCTCCAAACTAAACGTACCTTAGTTTTTGAAGAGATCGGGATACATTTCCCTCATTTCGTTTTCGAGCTCCCATGTCGCCTCACGTTCTGAGTGGTTGCTCCATTGTACCTTCACGTACGGTATGACTCGCCTTCGCGGTTACGGTCCTTCCGGTCCACAATCTTAATTGGTTTCTCGTCATAACTCAAATCCGTCAGAAGCCTTAGCCTTATATTCAATTACATGACTCGCATCTGCCGTATACTTCCTTAACATGGATACGTGGAATACATTGTGTACCCCGGCAAGTACGGGTGGTAAGGCTAATCGATATGCCACCTTTCCAACTCTATCCAAGATCTCGAATGGTCCTACGTACCTTGGACTCAACTTTCCTTTTATACCAAACCTCATGACGCCACTTGGTTGGTGAAATCTTCAAAATACATGATCTCCCACTTGAAATTCTAGGTCGCGTCGTCGGTTGTGCGTAAGATTTACGCCTACTACGTGTCTTTGTTAACAACCATTTACGAATCTGTTGAACCTTGTCCATTGTTACTTGGACTAATTACGGTCTGTCAATTTCCGTTCACCTACTTCATCCCAACAAGTAGGCGACCTACACTTTCGTCCATAAAGTGCCTCATATGGAGCCATTCCTATACTCGCATGAAAACTATTGTTGTATGCGCACTCCACTAGAGATAAGTGCTCGTCCCAAGTGCCTTGCCAATCCAACGACGTAGCCCTTAGCATATCTTCTAAAGTTTGAATTGTTCTTTCCATTGTCCGTAAATACGTGGGTGAAAAATTTGTACTCATTGTCAACTCAGTCCCCGATGCTTCTTTGTAAAGCTGTTCCCGAACTTCGATGTAAACCTTGCGTCCCTATCGACACTATCGAAGCTGGAATCCCATGCGGTCGTACAATCTCATCAATATACAACTTAGCTAACTTCTCTAATGAATCTGTCACCTTGATTGCCAAAAAGTGAGCCGCCTTTGTTAATACGTCACTATCACCCAAATCGCATTTTGACCTTTCAATGTCTTTGGCAGTCCAACCACCAAGTCCATCGCTATGTGATTCCACTTCCATTTCGGAATAGGTAACGATTGTAGTAATCCTGCGGGCTTTTTGGTGTTCACTCTTCACTTGCGGACACACCAAACATCTCGCCACAAAATCAGCCACGTCTCCTTTCATGTTGTTCCACCAAAACGATTCTCGCAAATTTCTATACATCTTGGTACTTCCCGGGTGAACTGAGAATCTTGAACAATGAGCCTCCTTCAAGATTTCTCTCTTTATCTCTTCGTTACTTGGTACCCATATTCTCTTTTGATACCTCAAAATTCCATCTTCGCCCAAGCGAAGATCCTTTCCCTGTCCTTTTCCTACAAGAGCATCCCTCTCATCATCTACACCTTGAGCTTCCTTAATTCTTTCCAAAAGCGTAGGTTGAATAACTAACTGAGCTAGATACCCTTTAACTCGCACCTCTATGCTGGAAATTTCCATGTTTTCCCATGAGTTGATTCCCTTAGAGACTAGCATTGCTAAACTCCCATGATTCTTCCTACTTAAGGCATCAGCCACCTTGTTTGCCTTTCCAGGGTGGTACAAAATTGTACAATCATAGTCCTTTAACAATTCGAGCCATCTCCTTTGCCTCATATTCAATTCCTTACGGGTGAAAATATACTTAAGGCTCTTGTGGTCCGTGTATATCGACATGTCGCACCATATAAATAGTGTCTCCATATCTTGATGCAAAAACCACTTTGCGGCTAATTCCGGGTCATGGGTTGGGTAATTCTTTTCATGGTTCTTTAAGCTGTCTCGAGGCATACGCTATGACCTTTTCTTTACGCATTAGTACACAACCTAGCCCTTTCAATGATGCATCGCTATAGATTACAAAACCTTCGACCCCTCGGGTACTACCAGCTGGTGCTTTGTTACCAACCTCTTTTTCGGTTCTTGAAAGTTCGTCTCACATTCTTCGGACCATATAAACTTTGCCGCCTTACGAGTCGGCTTCGTCAACGGTCCGGAGCAGGTTTCGAAAATCCTTCCACAAATCTCCGATAGTATCCCGCTAAACCCAAGAAACTTCTTATTTCGGTCCTTTGTGCTTGGTCTTTCCCAATTCACTATGGCTTCTATTTTTGCCGGATCTACCGCAATTCCATCCCTAGACACCACGTGTCCTAAGAACGCTACCTTTTCCAACCAAAATTCACACTTTTTAAACTTAGCATACAATTTCTGCTTCCTTAAAATTTCCAGTACCAATCTTAAGTGTTCTGCATGCTCCTCCTTAGTTCTCGAATATACTAATATGTCATCAATAAATACAATAACGCACTTATCTAGATACTCATGAAATACTCTATTCATCAGTTCCATAAATCTTCTGTGGTGCATTGGTTAGTCCGAATGGCATCACAACGAACTCATAATGTCCATACCTTGTTCTAAAGGCGGTCTTAGCAACGTCCTCGCTTTTAACCCTCAGTGATGATACCCAGAACGAAGGTCTATCTTCGAGAAGTAACACGCTCCCTTTAGTTGATCAAACAGGTCGTCAATCCTAGGCAACGGATATTGATTTCTTATTGTCACTTTATTCAATTCGCGGTAATCAATGCACAGCCTCATCGAACCATCCTTCTTTTTCACAAATAAAACTGGTGCGCCCCAAGGTGATACACTTGGTCGGATCAGACCCTTGTCTAGCAGTTCTTGCAGTTGCTCTTTCAATTCCTTCAAGTGCAGGGGGCCATTCTATACGGTGCTCTCGATATTGGTGTCGTCTCTGGTACCAATTCTATCGAGAATTCAACTTCTCTCTCTGGTGGTATCCCTGGCAAGTCTTCAGGAAATACGTCCTTGAATTCCCTTATTACCTCCAACGATTCTATATTTGCTTCCTTGGTATCGGTCTCGCCGATATAGGCCAAAAATCCTTCACATCCTTTCCTCAGTAGTTTTCGAGCCTTCATTACCGTGATCATACTTATCGGCCTTCTAGGTTTCGCCCCTACGAACCTATATTCTTTCCCATCTTGTCCTTGGAAAGTAACTTCCTTCTTATGGCAATCTACATTAGCGTGGTTGGTAGCTAACCAATCCATGCCTAATATAATATCGAATTCGTTCAATTCTAGCTCAATGAACTCTACTGGTATTTCGATGCCTCCTATCTTCAAAGGACAATGCTTATAGCAGGTTGTGATAGGTATCGCTTCATTTGTTGGAGTATCTATCACTAAAGGTGTTTCTAGCAGTTCAGGTTTCAATTTCAGTTTCCTTGCTACAGAACTACTTATCACCGAATGAGTAGCGCCCGTGTCAATCAATGCATAGACGTTACTAAAAGAAATTTGGAGTGTACCTGCCACCAAATCATTCGAAGTACTCGCTGCCTTGGCCGTCATGGTGAATACTCGTCCACGACCGCCTCCATTCCCACCTCCATTGGTATTCTTTGTTCCTGGAGCAGGCTCATTTTTCTTCGCTTCGGGACACTTCCATTTAGGATGCCCCACCTTGTCGCATGTGTAACATTTCTTTTCCTTGTACCAACAGCTGTCAGCCTTGTGGAATCTGTCACAAATTTGGCACTTCTCCATAGTCCCTTGCTCTGGAGCCTCCTTCTTATTGCCTTCCTTTCGGTTTCCAGAATTATTGGCTGGATGCTTTGTTGCATGGTTGTTCTTGTCACGGCCATCGTCCACGGCCTTCCTTTTGTTGTTATGCCCCTCTTTGTTCCAATTTCCCGCGGACTCCTTCTGTCCACTAGCTCCTTTGCTCGTAGCCTTATCTTTTTCCTCCTTCTTACTGCGGTAGCTGTTAGCCTCTCTTTCAACCACCTTAGCTCTTTCTAGTACATCAGCATAAGTTTTCAGCATTAATGGGGTGATCCGGTACTTGATTCGGTCACTTAACCCTGCCTCAAATTTCCTGGCCTTTTGTTCTTCATTATCAAAAAATGTTGGAGCAAACTCCATTAGGTCTGTGAACTTTTCACAGTACTCGTCCACAGTCATGTTTCCTTGACTCAGCATCATGAATTCCGCTACTTTTGCATTTCGAACACTATCAGGATAGTACTTGTCGTTAAAAGCTGTCTTGAACGCTTCCCAAGTATATTCCGAAATTCCCCGAGCAGTTCCAGCCCGCTTCTCGGCTTCCCACCAAGATCTAGCTTTCCCTTTCAACATAAACGTAGCAAACACCACCTTCTGTTCCGGTGTACAAGTCAAAGTCCCAAATATCGTTTCCATACTCTTAATCCACTCTTGCGGATTCTCTTTCGCACTTCCAGAAAAAGACTCTGGGTTTCTCCTTTGAAATAATTCCAGGGGATCGCGTAGTGGCACTTGAGCTGCCGGTCTCTCTTGAGCTAACCCAGTTACCACTTGGCCAATTCCTGCCAATGTTTGGTTCAAAGTTTGTAACACTGCCGCCATGGGGTCTTGCCCTTGATCGTTTCCGTTCCCAGCGTTACGGTTTCCCCTACGGTTTCCATTATGCGACATCTGCATAATACTTTTATTATTACTACGATTTATCGTATTTATAATTCACTCACTCAACAGTAAGTAGTAAAAACTAACATATCTAGCTTGCTACATATGTACTCGTAGACATCTAGCTAGTTAATGTTTTAAGGTTTCGTCTCAACAGACTGAATTATTTCTCATATTTCTGTCTTCACAGATTAGATGTTTAATCTTTGAGGATTTTCCGTTTCATCAAACGGTTATAATTTTCTCACTAGCCCATCATTTGACTAGTCTTTTTCCTTTTTCTTCGGATCATTTTTACTTGACCCTTTTTAAATTCCTGTAGATATTATAATATTATAGTCATTCACACATTTCCACACTTAAGGATTATTGAATAACTAAGCAACTTTATTTCTTCCATCTAAGTGGAACTAAAACTATTGGTTCAAAAACAATAACTAACGGTTCATCAACCACAAAAGAAAACAACTAGCATCCTTAAAGTACTTGCTTCCAAACAAAATAAAACAACTAGCTAAATAAATAATTCCTCTGTCTCTAGTTGGGTGGAATAGCTGCTCTCCAATTGGTCTTCGTAACCTCAACGAATTCCACGATCAGCTTCCTATATTCTGCATTCACTTCGTGATACTTGCCATACCACTCATAAAGATTTACGGTCAGTCCTGCCTCACGCTGATCCTGCTCGTTTATCTCTCTCTGAAGCCTAAAGAGCGTCGTGGTTGCCTCAGCTAATTGTCCACTTAACCGGGTCCACTCCCTATGAGCAACTCTAGCACTTGCCTCCATATTGTTGGCCTTTTGGGTTTCTTTCTGCAGTTTGTCGGTGAGTTCCTTTATCTCTCTCTCATGTTCTTTGTCTTCTTGTTTCCTCAAGTCCATTAGCATTTCACAGTCTTCTTCTAAGTACTTAGCGGTGCATCTCTTCCTTAAGCTTGTCTTCAAGGGTGTTAGCTCTATCTTCAACCTTCAATAGTTGAGTGGTAGCCATATGCCACTTTTCCTCTGCCCTACTTGCTTTCTTCTTAAGGCCTTCTACTTCCTTCACGAGGGATTTGATCCTCGACTCCTGAGCTAGTAGTGTCTCGGTCTTAACAGCTCTAGTCCTCACAGATTTCATCGGTCTGCGTGCCATTTCCTAAACAAAACAAAATAGCTTTCATTAGCATCTAATATATATGATTCATACTTAAACAATAACTCTCTTTCATTTAAGCATTCAAGTAAGTTATACATTTAACTTTTCTACTTAGTCTACCTCACTCTCATAAACATTCTAGAGCGAGTCATGACTTAAATCTAAGTTCAGGGTTACCTTCATTCTAGAATTTCTTAGAACTAAGGTTCCCTAAGGTTAAAGGTATTCTTCCCATGAGACCTAAAACCGGAGCTCTGATACCAACTGTAACGACCCCGAATTTCCATAATTTCCATAATTCCATAAACATAAATAAATACCCAAAATACGGGTCCACAATGGTAACTTAAGTCAAACCATTACATAAGTGCGGAAAGATCAGATGTAACGGCTAAATACAGTAACTAATACTAATAAAAGTCCTGAAATTCGGAATCATTAAATAATTCATTTATTCTACTTAATTTCTCCGCCTCTTTCTGATGACGGTTCTCCTCCTTTCTATTCCGGTCCTGAGGGAAAAAGAAAATGAAGGAATGAGCGAACAATGCCCAGTAAGTTCATACGTGGTCTCATCGATACAATGAGGAGACGACTAGAAAGAACGCATCCAAAAATTATATTCGAGGATAGGTTATAAACAACAATTATGTGTATATTTCATAGCAAAGAAAGTGTGGCAACTACAACTTTGTTATGCTTTCGGACTTCCGTCAATTCCATGGGTCATACCCTACATTGAGTAATTCCCAAAACAACGAACACCTACATTGATGTCGTGTTTTCATAATACATGCTTTTCTCATTAAGCATATTTTCATAACTAGTAAATTATAATGCATACTAGTTATTACATGGGTTATACCCTACATTGAGTATTCCCATATCGATCACCTACATTGATGTCGATTTTTCATAATACATGCTTTTCTCATTAAGCATAATTTCATAACTAGTAAATAGTAATGCATACTAGTTATTACATACAGTGCATTCCAAGGTACAAGAACACACATAGCAATTTCAATATTTGCAGATATTCCATGAACAAGAACATATCACGGAATAAGGAATTTTCAATGACGATACATTTCATCGAGTATTTTAAAAATTACTATCGGCCACGAGATAGCATTCACGTTTTGAAAAGACTCAATGGAGTTTCCAAACGAATTGATATTCAAGAGTACTTAGGATCGTAATTCCTTACCTTAGCTTTGCTTCCTTGCTTAGCAACGCCCTTTACGCGAAATCTACAATCACGTAATAGCATATTTTAGGCACAAGTAATCTTTTATTACTTCTTATGCACCTATACTTCCTTTCCATAGTTAACCTATGAGTTATTCTTAGACTCACCTTAATTGGTTAACTAACCTTCTATTTTTAGAAGCTTTCCTAATTTAGCAGTTTCTTAAACTTAGAAACTTTCTATTTCGTAATTCTAACATTTGGAACCTAAGTCTTTTAGTATTCTTAAAGTGTTATTCTTCTTCTTTTCCTTTGGTATAATCCCTTTAAAGTCTTTGGACTTCCCCTAAATTCCTAAAGGTTCCTTTAGGTTTTCTTAATTTCAATAAGGTCCTTTAACTTTTCAATTTTTACGAAATAGTCCCTCAACTTTTGAAAATTACAAAATAGTCCCTCAACTTTTGAAAAATTACAAAATAGTCCCTCAACTTTTGAAAAATTACAAAACAATCCCTCAACTTTTGAAAAATTACAAAACAGTCCCTCAACTTTTGAAAAATTACAAAACAGTCCTTCAGATTTTGAAAATTACAGAACAGTCCCTCAGAACTTTTGAACTTTTCAGTTCAGTCCTGAAGTTAACTGTTCAGTTAGTAACTTAACTGAAAAATCCTTTCAGCTTTGAAAACTCTGCAGTTTAGTCCCTTTTCCGTTTAAAAACTAACTGCTTTTATATAAACTAACTAAAATGCTAACACTTAAATGGAGAACACCCAAATCAAGCCAAGAACACTTTCGGCCGATCTCCCAGGTTGTTCAAAAAAATTATTTTGTTCCTCTTTTAATTTTTTTAAACATTAAACAATTATTTAATTTCTATATTCTTTAATAAAAACCCTTTTAATCATATTAATTTTGTTTGATTCAATTTCAAATCAATATGAACTAGGGTTAGGGTTATATCATTATAACCTACAATTCCCCAATAATCAAATCCTTAATTTATTACATAAAGCCTAAGATTAATGATTAGAAATCCAATAATGGCTAAACCTAGAATTAAATGATTTTAAACTTTGAAAAATCATAACTAATTCAATTTAAATCGGAATTGAATGAAACAAAAACTAGATTGTAGGTTATTATCTTACCTTGATTTTTGATGAAGGAACAATGGCCAAAGGAAGACCAAAAACGGCTGTACTCCTCCCCCAAGCAAGCCGGCCGCCGCCCCCTCCCTTTCTAGGTTTAGGTTTTTGATTTTTTTCTTTTTTTCTTTGCTAAATGAGAGATTGTGAGGAAAATTAATAATGAGGTTTTATTTTTATACCCTAGGCTT